>JAUZNK010050176.1:0-32859 GCA_035046665.1 Euphysa ruthae
AGTGAATTTATTTGCTATTTTTGATTTATGAATTTCAAGGCAAAATATATTGAATTTGATTCCTAAAATATATTTAAATCAGTTGAATAGACCTTGGCTCTTGGTTGCAATTTATCCTTTGTTTATACTATACCTTGTAAATAAAACATATGTAATATGTAAAGAATAAATCGTTTAACAGCAAGCACTACATAAAACCACTTTAATTTTGTTGCTGTTGTTATAATAGCAACCAACCAGTGAAAACCATTAACATTGTTATAAATGTTATAATCCAATCGTTGGTGGGGAAATGTGCATTATCGCTACTTCATAACGTAAATAAAATTAATGACAAATTAACTAATGGTTAAATTGTTTAAATCCAGGTATGAAGGTGTGCCACGGGCTGGTTTAAAATGCACAAACTATTGCACAAATATTATTATTATAGAGATGATCTTATGATTTTATGGACAGACAGAATGAGTGAATTAATATCACTTGATTTAAAATCACCTGATATACCAAATTAACTGGAAAAGTAAATCCCCAGTGTAAAGAAAATTCTAAATGACCTTAAAACAATAAAAAAATCACCTGTACTAAACTCAGTCCAACGAAAATAGCAAATGCTGTGGCACGCTCTTCATCAAACTTAGTGAACGTGTTTCCATTGATTTTATTACAAAGTTGAGCAACACCAATTACCTTAACTAAATAGAAATCTTATGCTGAGTTTTAATACTGAAATAGGAAATAGTTCATTGAAGACACTTATATAAAATGTTGGTTTCTTTTTAAAAATGATCTACATATCAAACAAGTTTCATAAAAAAATAAAACTTAAACTTGGGTCCCAAACCCCGAACATTTGCCTCTATATGATCAAATTTATAATTTAATCAACATGATGTGAAATTCTCACAATACTCTCTAGCATAAAATAGAAAAATAAAAATAAATGAAATGAAATGTCACTTTTTCAAAAAAAAAATATGTGTGCAAGCCTTTATATTGTTTGTATTGTTTATTTGAATCATGAAGTTACAAAAATAATTATTTTTCCAAATAAAGATGAATACTTACAATCTTCAGACCGAATAGGGAAGCAGAGAATATGTCTAAAAAAACATATATACATATATATGTATACATTACCAGTCTTTGAAATTTAAGCTGAAAAACATTCATTATCAGGCCAAAATTGTCAGAAACATTCAGAACTGAGTATATTCAGCTCAGTAAAACTCTCTAGAACTTTTCTTTGTGTAAAAGAGACATATTGACTAACATTTTCAGAGCAAATGATAGCAGAATAGATCAATAGCCATAAAAAGGATGTCTTCACTAACAAAAAGTGGTCATCATGCAGGTTCAAATCACTGAAACTCTGCTTTTAGCCTGATACTCTAACCATTCCTCAAAAGGACTACATTTGGATAATCTAGTGAAATATTTGACTAGATTAAAATTTTCAAAAGGATGTGTTTAGCTAAATTTTACAATTCGCTTATCATGCTCACAGAATGAACTCTGAAAATTTTGTCAAGGCTCATATTCTTCATTTTCATAAATTTTTTGAACAAGGACGAAAATTGTATTTGAAAGATATTGGAAATTTTTAATTAATACTAACTTAGTTTTAAAACCAGTTTTAGTATCAACATCACGATAAAATAACGGATGAGAATATGCATCTCTAATGTTCAACATTTCACCTGAAAAATATAAACAAATTAATTTTTTAAGAAAGTTATAAAGATGAAAGTACAAAGATATTTGGATAATCTCCACTATTCAAATACATATGCAATCCAAGTCTCCAAATCTCCTATATTCTGCCAAGAACCAGCACCATAAAATATTTCAAATTCTAAAATTGTTAAAGTCCAATGAAAACAATTGGCAGAGTCATAAAAAAAAATATAGAAGACTTATCAAACATTTCCTTTATTAAAGGGATTCCAAGGTACTTTGACATGTTGGGCTCTACTTAAAAATTTGTTTAAATAATGAAGAACGCTTTTTATTTGATCAAAACAGCAAAAAATGTACTTGAGTTATAAGCGTTTGAAGTTTTAGTTTAAAACAAGCCTTGTGATGAAAACACAGTTACGTATGATACATTTAGAACATCACATTTCCATTTATATCTTCAGTAACAACAGATTTTAAATAATTTTTGGTAAGGTGATACATGTCTATGTCTAATAATTATACACAAAACTATGATTATATTTTTGACAGGTGGCTAGTTCCAGGCCCTTCTAGACTTTAGGGCAATGTGGAATACCTTTATTTCGGCTTTTTGGTTTTCAAAGAAAATTCATGTTATAACGGACCTCTTCAAAAAATTTCAAACTTGATTTATTATCAATAAACCAAAAGCGTCAAAGAGCTTGGAACTAGCCACGTGTTCACAATAAAATTAAATAAGCTTTTTCACTGAAATAAAAAGTTTTCTTCATTATTTAAAACTCCTTAAATAGAGACCAGCATGCTGAAGTAACTTGGGGTCTCTTTAAGAACTTCAGTTTTAGATTTAAAGAAAACTAATATTATTATTACATAAAAATTGTTTTTTTTTTCTTTTTATAGATATATGTTCCATATTGTTCAATTTTTACATTATAAACATTCATAATATTTATAGTGTTTAAAATGCAAATAGTTTAAATTTCCATGTCATACTTTCTTCAAATAGAGGTCACTTAACTACACCTATAAACATCATACCGGTGCAAGCCACATGACCAGCTATTCCTTGATTAATTGGTATCCTTAGCTCATCTTTCTAAACAATGAAAATAAACTTATATAAAGAACAAGAAAAAACGAAAATGTTGAAGCATAAAGTAAGGCCAGTTTTACATAAAATAACATAAATCTTTAAAACTTATAAATTAAAGATCAAAATAAAAAAAATTATCAGACATTAGCTATTTGAGAAGAGAAAGGGGTTTTTACCTGAGGTTGGTGCCTAATATAAGAAATATAGAATGTTAACAAATAAAAAAAAAAAAAAATGTAATGAAATTGTATGACACCATAAAACAAATATTCGTATTACCTCACTTTCACTTTCTATACCATCAAATACTTTTGCCACTAGCTCAGCATTTTCATGGTCAACCAGAAACAATGAGCACCTTAAATAAGTTTAAGAAGTATTTATCATTAAAAAGTTTATCATGAAGCAAACAATTATTTCATATCAAATCAGTAGAGCTGTAGTTCATTTTTTATTTACCCCAACATAAAACATGTTCTAACTCTCTTCTAAGAAAATGATCTACTGGCTTTAACCAATTTCTGATCAGAGTTGAAACAGTTAAATTTACAATTTAAAAGCACTACAAACCATGAAAAAAATCGAAAAAAAAAAAAAAAAAAAGAAAAAAAACACCACCTCAAGGATATCATACATGAAAACTTCCTTAATACAAGCTGTAAAATTTTGAACAGTTGATCGAGTTGATCGATTGATTAATGTCTTTATTTAAAGTTAGATAAAAAAAATTAGATTAACATAAACTAATAAAACCAAACCGTCTACTAAAAATTACTAAAAACAAATTAAATGTTATACCAATTTTACAAATACAATCTATTTATTCCCCAGCAATAGTTGAATCCTTCGTTGAACGTCAGAATTTTTCCTGGATTAATGTTTAATCTAGAAGGTTCCATACTGTTAAATTGTGATAGAGATAGTGGTGGTTTACTTCCTACACTTATAGTTAACTTAACATGATTGCTAATATTTCCTAAATACATAAACTGGAATTCTGGATTAGTTACCATCGAGTTGTTCCAAAATCACTGTTTATTAAAATTCATACTTATTGGACTTTATGTCATTGTTAATGCCAAGATCTTATGTGTACAAGGTGTTACCATCAGCAACACACCTTAATTTTTTTCAGGAATATATTACATTTTAGGGGACCAAGTATCGAGTCTCACTGACCTCTAAGCACAAATTCCATAAATTCAAGGAAATATTTTTGAGAATAAATTATTTGCATAAATAGGAAACTTTAGAAAGATTCATTAAAATGGTTACAAAACAAGTAGTTAAAAAATTCACTCAATTTTCAAAAGGAATCTTGCATGTATATTTAAAAAAATATACATAAAAGTATTGATTTTATTAAACAAGATTCTTTCAAAATCTTTAGATAATACTTGAAGGAGCAACGGTTTTATAATTGGCTTGATCAGTATTGTCAATTATTTATAATAGGTGTTATACATCAGGATATTTTAGCTGGGTGAAGGGGTCGAAATAAGGTTTTTCTAAGTGATCGGTTATTCGGACCTTTCCATCCCTCCTCCCCATTCCTTTTTTCCCTCCTCCTTCTCTTCCCAGCACAGCCCACTATGGTTAGGTTGTGCGGATAAATTTTTGAAATTGATACCCCTTAAATTGCCTGTAACATGGTTTAAAGCCTTCTTTATTCATTTTCTTGCTTCCAAAAAGCCACTACATCCACGTGTTATATTCTCGAGGAAGTTAAGGAGGCAATTTCAACTTGCTAAATTATAAATAATTCTGTTTTAACATTCATGATGCGCTATTGGCTTATTTTTAGCACATGACTTTTTTTTAAATTTTCTGCTTGCGATTCTGCAATTTGATTGGATATTTGCTTTCCATAAAAATTATGATCTACCAATGAAATATTGGTAATTTTAAGCATAATTTTTAATAAAAACGTGGCATGTTGGAGGCCTTTGAAGGAGATAAAATAGCGTGGATTTTATTCTTTAATCATTTATTTTAGTGTATTTCAACGAGTAATTTATTATTTTATTAATAAAAAAAGAAGTAGTTATTACCAGAAATATGATTAAATAAAAATAACGTAAAAATTAGACAAATTTATTTAATATTATGATTATTTATACAGATACTTTAACTGTTATAAATGCGGGTACTGTTTTCAGCAGTGGCTCAATTTAAAGCTCTCATTTGTGCAACAGAAAATAGCGCCAACAAAATTTCACATCTTAATTCACTGTAATATTAATGTAAAATGTGCTACCGCTAGGGGACACTAGCCTTTAGTTTAGGATTTATATTAGTTTTAAATAAAAATAAGTCATATATTTTAAAGAAATAACTCTTCCACTTTTTCCATTTTTCATCCCTAATACGTGATTTTTTAATTTTTGTAAGTTTATATGTACCTTTCGTTAACGTATATCTAGCCACTTTTGCAGATCATAGACTGATATTTTAATTATTAAAAAAACTATTTAAACAAAATGAAAGTACTTAATCTATATAACTTTTATCTATGCTTTGTTTAAAATCTTTTCATTTTTGTTTTTTTTTTACATAATAAAGAATATATTCGATTCGATTTTAACTCACGTCATAGTAATTTGAATGTTTTTACACAGTCTGTGTTTTGAAAAAAAAAAAAAAAAACACAAATGAAAGATTTTAAAGCATTATATATATATATATATATATATATATATATATTTTAAATGTCTTGCAAGCATAGATTTGTTTTGACTTCAAAAATGATGAATTTATTTAACGCACATCATCAATAAAATCAGTATTAAAGGTCGTTTTATCGAGCATTATAATTAAATGATATAGTTACGAAGGTATAAAGTGAAAAAATCTGCTGAAAAACAGTTAATAAACGAGTTTTAGCAACTTTATTTATATTAAGCTCATATATTTTTTATAAAACAGGTTTGATATCAGTTAGTCATTGCAACAGCCATTTGATGACCAAATTTTGTTAGTATTAGTTCAAAATTAGCAATGCAAGAGAACTAAAACGGCAAAAATACTTTCTTAAATACTGCAAATAACCTCCAGTGTTATTGTTTTTGGTGGATGGTTGCTTATATTAATACAAAGATGTCATTATAAGCTTTACAACAAGTACTCAACCATTAATTTCTGATAATTTTTAAGAAAGAAAAAGCGAATTGAAAATTGCAAATTAAGGGAATTTTTTCAAGCCGAAAACAGATTTGACGTCCTTAATTATGTTGAGTCAGCGATATTACAAAATAATCTTTTTAATATTGTGCATATCAAAACATCGAGAAAG
Organism: Euphysa ruthae; assembly: GCA_035046665.1. Classification (NCBI taxonomy): domain Eukaryota; kingdom Metazoa; phylum Cnidaria; class Hydrozoa; order Anthoathecata; family Corymorphidae; genus Euphysa; species Euphysa ruthae. The sequence continues at coordinate 6,066 of JAUZNK010050176.1, forward strand.
CACTCTCGTGTGCTGCAAACACAGTGCAGCTTGTGACATTAACAGATATTCAAAAACATTGTTGTATTTTAACTTTTAAAAACTGAACAAAAGATTTTTGGATCATAAAAAAATAGCAATAATCATAATTAAACAAAAAGAAAGTTTTTGAATGTTTTGTATACAACAAATATCCTACAAAAGGTATCTCTGGAAGAGATGCCCTGAGTTCCCGTGAGTTGGATCTTCATTAGAACGATTTTTGTCTTGATAATAGTGAAATAGTTTTAACAAGAATTTCACAACACAATTAAATCTAAAATATCTACGGAGGAGTGGTAATTATGAAATGTCTGCAATGTTTCTATCAGAAATGAAAAAAAGGTTTAGCAGGAGTTTCTCAAAGAAATAAAAACAACAAATTTGATTGGTTTTTAAATTTTATTTACCCAAATTCAGGTCAGTTAAATAATTTTTTGGTCGGTTTTGACCAGAGACTGACTGTTATTCCGACTCCTGGGGTGGGATTAATTTAAATATTTGTGCAGCAAGTCAACTTAATACAACTGAAAGGATAAAATTACTTAGGTATCAGTGGAAATTTTTCAACTTACTTTCTCCCACTTTTTGTGAAAGACTATTCTTTATCAATCAATATTTATAATATCTGCATAAAACCATTGTGGTATAAACAAACCAGGAGAGGTTTTGGAAAATTAATTATCAAAAGTTGTGATAAGATTAAGGTCAACAGTGATAATGTTATCATTTTTATCATCATCATTAAAATTTAAAATAAGGAATCACCTTTCAGCTTTTGTTAAATTCCTAGCTTCTTCCATTATTTTATGTAATAAGACAGATACATCTTCTAAACAACAAAAATATTTTTAACTTTTACTAAAATTTTTGACTAAATATTGACATTAGATTATTGTGTTATTAAACTGAAATCTTAACATTTAATTCTAAGACCACGAAAAGTTATCACAACTAATTATTTAACTCTAGAATGTAGATAATTTAATAACTAATTTATTATACCCAGAGGATATATCTAGATAGACTTTCGACGTAATCAAAAAAATGATTTTTATACAGATACTAACTTTTACGATAAAAAAAACAACAACATAAGATTCATGAAAACTCATACCTGTGAAAATTAGTAACCCTAAAGTAGTCATATATGTGACAATTAGTAACCTTAAGGTAGTCATACCTGTGACAGTTAGTAAACCTAATGTAGTCATACCTGGGAAAACTAGTAACCCTAAGGCAGTCATACCTGTGAAAATTAGAAAGCCCAAGGTAATCATACCTGTGAAAATTAGTAACCATAAGGATAAGGTAGTCATACCTGTGAAAATTAGCAAGCCTAAGGTATACCTGTGTAAACTAGTAACCCTTAGGTGGTCATACCTGTGAAAATTAGTAAGCCTAAGGTAGTCAGCCATATTAAATTATTATTAAATTAACACATGGGTATTCAGAACAAGATTATGAAACAAACCATACCTAAATTACTAAACAAAATCCTTGATATATCCAGTAGAGTCTAGAAAAACAAGTAGAATATTATGGATACAAGAATACAGGCTCTATAAACACTCTATAAACACTGCTAGGTTTTAGAAGTGAAAAATAAACATACAAGAAGATTTTCTGAAAAGATTTCATTTTGTTCAGTCGATATGTTAATTGCTAAATGAATCTCAAGAGCAGTTAATTAGATAATAGAATGAAATACTACCACCATCAAAATACCAAGTAGAAAGTAGTGAGGTAATCTGAGTGTAACTTTATTAATCCTTTATTTACCTTTTTTTAATTTTGCAGAATAATGGTCCGACCAACCACTTAAGAAAACGCTTTTTTTTTTTTTCCTTTTTTTTCAGTGTATCTATATCTTTGTCTAAAAATTCTTTAAATCCTTTTCCAAGCATTTATTTATTTATTATTATCATTTTTTTCTTTTCGTTCTAAAATGCTCTCAGTTGGCCACATAGTTAAAAATAAGATAATAATAACATAAAAAATCCTGTTCATTGCCAAAATAAACTGATAAGAGTTTGAAAAAATAAATCATAAATAATATGAATTTCTTGCAACGTTTTAATTTCATAAATTGGGTCCAAAATAAAAAAAGAAAAAAAAAGAAAAAGAAAAAAGAAAGCAATAATGCATTCAAAATTAACACCTTTAAAGTATAGAAAAACACTTAGATGACTTAACAACAAATATACACGTGAATAATGGACTTCCAGTAATATAGGAAAACCCTAACAAAAATCAGCAAATGCAAAGTAATAAATAATGAAAAAAATCTGTGAATCAAAGAAATTTAATCTGAATAACTGATATAAAATAGTCAGTCACTGTTTCCAAAATCTAAAAACATCCTAAATCATGTCACAGTTTTAATTTTCAGAAAAAAACTAAACAAAAGTTTCTGAAAGAAAGCAGACTGTCCAAATGGTGCTCATGAATGAACTGAACATGTCAAACTGAATATGGTTCTCTCTTTTAAACAAGCTTCTTTGTTTTCTATCTTTTGGGTATCTCACATGTCATATCTTTATTATAGTTGCTTTTATCATTGTTATTAAAATTATTTTTTTTTCAGGCCTTTCTTTAAAAACATTTATACAAAGAAAGGGTTGTAGAGAAAATTATAAAGTTTTATTTATTATTAGTGCTGTTTACATGTAATCTGTACAAAAAAATAATAAAAAATAAAATAAATAAAAATGTCCAAAAACAGCAATGTATCAAAACTCTAATAAACAGTGACAATAAAGCCAGGTTTGTTGATATAAAGATAAGATTTGACTTTTTTACTTTTATAATTACCTATTTTTAATAGACAACAGCAGTACTGAAACATAAATTTATTTTCTGAAATATCAGCTTACTTCATTTTGCCTTTGAATAAGAATTTGATTCTTCCAATCAATTGCATTGCATATAATATGTTTACTGTTTTCAACTACCATTGTTACAAGTTCTTCATCAAGACTTGTAAAACTAAACATAATACAAATATTATGAAATGTCAGAAAATGTAAAATTAAAGCATGTAGTTTTTAAATAATTTAAAAATTTAAAAAATGGAAGCAATGTTAAATAAAATATTAATATGGAATTCCAAAAATATCTGGAAAAATTCTGTCCAATGTTCCAATTTATTTTACATAAAATTTGTAGTGAAAAAGTAGTGAAAACTTGAAAAATGGTCAAACAGTCTCTTAGTGAAATTCTGCATTTTATGTTGTACATAATAGCAGTTTATTTTTAGAACCAGTTATTTCAAGTTATAGCCAGATAGCTCAGTCAGTAGAGCATTTGATTCCAAACAACAAGTTCCCAAAACAAGCCAGTAGCATAAAAGCTCTTATAATAGCAATGTTAACAAATAACACCATCCTGATTAGGAATCCCACAATTTCGCTCTTAATATCAATATATTCCCATTGAACTATTGCCCTAGGAGTAGCCATCTTAAATTTGCCAAATTTACTGGTGCTATAGCAAACACTAAATTTTGGTTTCCTACGTTAATATGAGAATCATCTATCTAAATGCCAAAAGAGGGAGAGCAAGAGAGAAAGAGAGGAGAATTTTAAAGATAAACATACCCTCCAGTTGAATGAAGTTTATTGAATAAACAAAAAAATGCTATTAATTCATTTCCTTCTTCAGAAAAACCAGGAACAGCTAAAACATTCTCAATATGAAGATCTAAAAATATTAATACATTATTATATTTATTAAAAGGATTTGAGGCAATACCAAAAACACTCTAATTCTAATAAGCACTGATACCCAGTAAACTTATTTAACTTTGAAGCATCTGCTGCCATTTCTGTTAAAAAAAATTTTTAATCCAGTAGAAACACAGTCAATAATCATTTAATCTGAATAAAAATAACACGCGAAGGACGTAAAATTGTAAATAACGTAAAATTTCTATAAATAAAGAACTATTGGGGGTCCATTACATTTGTAATATCTCTTTACTTTTGCATATTTATTTTGAGGAGAAAAAAAAGAAGCCCAAGCAATTCATATAAAATCATAGAAAGGTTGACAATACATCAAAATTTCACCATAATAAATAAACCTTCTCACAAAAAAACGCAATATGATATGATAAAGGTTCGAAGGATCTTACCAACTTTAAAAAAATCTTTTAACAGCTTAAATTCTTTTTCAACGGGTGAATTCTAAATAAAAAAAAAGTACTTTAGCAACTAACACTCTCAGACAAATAACACCAATTAACATCTGAATACATAAAAAGTCTTTTAATAGTGCAAATCATGGAATAATTACCAAAAATAAAAATAGAATAGTTTGGACATTGTAAAAACAACATTCAGACATTAAACAGGGTTTCTAATAGCCAAAGTGAAGCATTGTGTTAGCAAGATATTTAAGCTCAACCTCTCATACTGTCAAGTATTTGAAAGAGGGGAGTTGACTATGAATAAATACTGATATTTTTAACATAAATTTTTGTATCATTTTGGTCATGTTATAGGTCAGATAAATTTTCAAAATGGTAAACAATATAAAACTATCAAATAAATAAATATCAGGAAATATCTCAAGCAAATGATATTTTAGGAACAAATTTGAAATTTAGAAACAAACACGTAAAAAAATTTAAAAATGGTAAACATGCCAAAATAAATTTTTGGAAGATATTTTTTTATTACAATAAATAGAGATTATAAGCACTGGAGCATATCAAACCATACTGATGCTTAAGTGTAAACTATAATACATTCAAGTATGAATGTATTAGTTTTTGAAATTATATAGAGAATTTCCATATCAAAATTATATCTAAAAGATAATTAGGGAAATTTGTATGGACAAAATCATAAAAATGAACTAGTATGCGATACCAACTTTCATCACTATGACTCTCAAGCCCAGGTTCTAAGTGTAATTTTACCCATAATGTCCTATTATTTGCTCCTGTAATCACCAAAGGTTGATATTAAACAGATTTAAACACTCATTATTAGACTGGCTGTAAATTGCATCACAATAATCCAAATGCGAGACCCAATTTAAGTTAGGATAATCAGGTTGCTTAGGATAAAAGATTCTCCTTATGACTCTCTAACTTCCTCTCTAAAATTTCAAAAATGAAAACCAATAGGTTTTGAAAGAAATTCAAAAACATTGTTAAACCTAACAATAAAATAATTCAAAATTTTAGAATATTCGAAGGGTAACTTTTCGGAAAAAAATTAAAAAAAAAAAAAGCTGATTTTTGGGCCTTTCAAGACGGCCAAAATGCACAATATATAAGAAATAATATTTCCTAACATAATCCAAAATTTTAGTATAATTAGAACGTAAATTTTTTAGAGATGTCAAAAAAATGATAACTTTCATTGCTTTCGGACCATAAATTGGACCCAAGCCCAAAAAATAATTTTCAACACAAAATTTTCACCAGGGCCCTATAACTCTGAAAAATTTCAAAAGCAGCAAAAGAAGTGACTTCAAGGAAATTTATCAATTTTAGACCTAAAACTACTATATTTGGACACGTTTGGGTCCAGTATAAAAATAAAATAATTAAAAATAAAAACAAGGTCACAGGCAATGGAGCAACATAATACACCTATTCTGAAGAAAAAAATATTACTTAATTTTAAGAAATTTCTAGATAAAAATTTATTTCCAGACCAGTTTATGGACCTGGCTAGTTTGGTAAAATCTTAAAAAGTTTTGACAAAAAAATAATTTTTACAAAAATATATTTTCACCTAAAAGAGAGAACTATTGAAATGTAAAAGGCTAAATATAATTGTAAATATATGAATGGCATTAAAAAAACTATTTCTTACATATTTATAGATATAAAATCTATCTTCTTAGAATATTCTTAGAACCAAAACTTAAGCATCTATCTGACACACAGAGAAAGTTGTTAACGCTGTTTGCATGATCATATAAAATTCCAAAATGTAACTTTATGTAAAATAACATACCTAAAAATTTTAAATAAAATATTTATTTTGGTAAATTACTTACAGGTGTTACGGTAAATGATAGAGGCTTTGGACTTTTATCGCACCATGAATTAAAAGCACTTTTCGATAGCTACAAGCAAGTAACAACATGTTTAAATTAAAAGCATATTTAATAATTATGAAAAAAAAGAAAAAAAAATGGATTGGATTGGTTCTCTTCATATTGCGAATAGTTTAAAAAATTCATTCAAAAAATATACAGGAAACTTTACTAGGGCAATATTTTTATAAATTAGTCAAAGTAAGCACGAATAATGAAGCCCAGCAATATAATAAAAACCAAAATCCAGGATTCTCTAAAACTTGATACAAAAATTTGAAGCTGGAAATCTTTTATGGGGAAAAATCAATTTTTAATATTTTGATACTCAGCTACTTACTTTACTTTGGCAGCTAACATGCCTAAAATATCTGTAATGTAAAATTTTTATGAAACTTGAAATCTCTAAAATTAAAAATTAAAAAGCAATTTCAGATCCAAAAAATAATTGGTTCGAATCCGGGTAATAATTAAATACTTAACAAATAATTTTTTATCAATATTTAAAAATGGAACCCACATGGCTTTTTTAATAAAAAAAAAAAAAAAAAGAAAAAAAAAAAAAAAACTAGAATCAGAGAATCGTTCTCTCTATAAAACATTATAAGACCTCATTTAAATCAAAAGTTGAAAATGTAATTCAAGAACATTTAATCACATCAATAATTATGAATTATTAACTATTTGAATTACCGATAATTTAGACAAATTAAGGTGATCTTAAGTCAAATAGACATTTTAATTGAAATTATAAAAGTTCATGTAAATGTTCTATTTTGCCATTTTAGGCATCCTGTGTGACGTTTATGTTTTAGCTTCATTTATTTATTATAAATTGCGCATATTCCAGTACAAGAAGACCGTAATTTTTTTCTTAAATCTCAACTAGCTGTCTCTTAAAATAATGCAACTAAAAAAAAAAAAAAGAAAACTAATGAACAGTTTCCATGAAAAAGTGTAAAGAATGAAAAGATAAACAAACCAACATACATGATTTTGTAGGAACAGACAATTTCTGTCAGATATACAAAAAATTGCATTAATTTATATCAAAATCGGCATACCCTAATAACATCAACTTTAATAACAGGCCGAAAAATAAGATATTTTTAATGGTTCAAATAAATTTTCAAAACAGGACTCAAAAACAAAAATTTGGTATATAGTTTGTGATTTTTTTCTATACACAGCTTTATGTAACAAGAACTTTCTTCTCTTCGTTTGAGAAACAGATAAATTTAGATCTTTGACCAAAACTATGGTGCATTTTTGGCAAAAATCTTGCAAACCTTTTAAACAATCTATATAAGCTACATAGAACGATATATATTCCTTTAGCCATATTATAAACTATGATCAGTTCGATTTTAGAAAAAAATTTAAAACAAATAGAAAAGTACTTTTAAAATAAAATCAACATTTTTAACAGCCAAAGAAGAGAGTCACTCATATAGGCCAAAAAAAGTCAATTAATAAATAATTACAGTTTAATAAAATGTTTAATAGTTTAATAAATAATTACATTTTAATAAAAAACATTACAATTAATAAACAATAACAGTGTGACCCAAAAACATAAAAAAAACGTATTTTATAGGGGTTCATTGGTTATTACAAAAGGCCTTAAATTTCTTATCAGAAATACTTATTAGAATAAAATATTCTGTCTAAACATGTTTAACTAATTTTTTCCAACTTTTGTGAGTGGTATTTTTAATACTTCGATATGATAATCAAAATCAAAATTGAAATACCTCTATTCTAAATTCTTCTCCAGATAAAGTAGTAGTACCAAATGCCTAAAAAATAAAATAGTTATATCTAAAATCTAACATTTTTTAACCAACCCACATTACGTTTGCTACAGTTATGCAAAGAAATTTGTGTTGTGTTGAAGTACCCCCTGAATTAAATATCAAAATAAAACCATTGTTAATCTTGTTAATGTTGAAAATATAATGCAAAGATCTTTTTTTTCAGATGTGTCCAGTTAACAAAAATTCTATACAGGAAAATATATCCATTTCTATAGATTTTTATGAGAAAGCGATTTCAAAAAGAAACAACTTTATAAAAAAAAAAGTTTCAGAAAGTAACTGAGAAGCTCAAATTTGTTGTTTTTGGTCAATTAAGACAATATGGGCCAAAATATACTACGATTGCAGTGAAATTTTTATTAAAAAGTTCTTCAGAAAAGTTTAAGAAAAGTTTTAAAACAAAATATACACGAAAATTGATTATATTATAAATTATTGCATTATAAACAAAATTTGCTGCTAGATGAGAGAGGAAAAATAAAGGATCTTGCTCAAAAACTAGGACAAGAAAATTAACAAACATTTCCTTGATGAATAATATAAAACTAACCTCTGCAAAAAGTTCATCATTATTCTTATTTACCAGCAGTACAACACCAGATTCTGCTTTCAAGGTTCTTGTCAACTAAAATTAATCACAAAACTTATGCTCAGAAAAGTCTCTTAACATTAGTGTTATTTAAGATAATTTCACTTATCTAGTTAGAGTTAAAACCGTCATCAAATTATATCATGATATCATCAAATCATAATTTTTTTTTTCAAATTTGAGTTTAACAAAACTTTAAAAAAAAAATAATATCTCAAATAAAGACTTTCAAAAAAAAAAACTTTGGAGCTGAAGCAAGGGACCAGGGTTGAGATTTTTATAGCTGAAATTAATAAATTGTCATACAAAATACATTCAGCCGTGTTTTTCTTGTAGAAAGGTTCAATAAGCTGCAATGAGATCTGAATTTACTATGTTGCTCCTTAAATTAAGTTGTTTAGATTCAATGAAAACTAATAAAATCTATTTATTTTATGATTTTGAAAAACGGGTATAGGCCTTTTATAATTATGAATTTGCACTCACCTCAAGCTTGAAATTATTGAACAAAACTATTGGACAAAATTATTGAAGAAGATAAATTAAAACGAATTACATAAAAAAGGGGGGTTTTACTTTACTAGTGAGCCAGGAATAAAGGAGATCCTAAATGATCCTTTTAGTCCCCTTAGTATTCCGAGTTTATTTATAACTGACAACGATGTTGCCAGAATGATTAAATCAACATATATTTACGTCAACATCTTGAAGAGCAGCCTGTAGATAGAATTTAGGTACTAATGAGTATTATATAAAAATCCAAATATTACTAACAAAAATATAATTCATTACAGTAACTCAAATATCAAGGATCCCTTACATTAAATATGAACAATTGACACATTGTTATGAAAAATATTCCTTTTATCATCACTGCCACAAAATAATACCTACTGTTATGGAAGGAAAGGCTTTCTCTCAAAATTTCACTTTCTTCAAAAACTGATTAGGGATCTTATTTATGTCCAGGGTCTATTTCTATATATTGTTGAGAAATTCATTACTATACTTTATCAGACAAAGGAGTCCATTCTAAAAACAGATATTTTGTCAAAAGAATTTACAAAAGAGAGTCAATAAACCACAAAACAAATTAAAAGCAATAAAAATACGTAAAATTGAAATACTTACCTGAAATAAGATCATAAACTACTTAAATATAACATAAATTATAAAATATTTTAAAGAGGTCCATATTCTTATCTTAAAAAATGAAAGAAAACATGTTGTGATCTGCCTAAAAAAAAGAAAAAAAGAAGCATTTTTAACAAAAACTTTTAATACATTCTAAGATGGGTCAAATTGTTGCTTACTTTGAAAAAAAAAAAAAAAAAAAAGAAAACATAAAGACAAAAACGGAAAATTTTTCTTATGTGCACAAATAGGTGAAACAATGTGTTCGATGTTTTTCCATATTTTTTTTTTTTTTTCGTTTTCGAAATATGCAATAATTTCAACCATCATGGAATGCATTAAAAATTTTAGTTCACACAGCATCTGAAATACATATATATACTCAATCTTGAAATATTATCAAAATTAATAAATTTATCTGAAAAACTGTTGCAAATAAGGCTTTTGCTAATAAACTTTCCTTAATTGCCTCTATGAGTAGTCAAATAAAGCTCCATAAAAAATTTCAGATTTGCAAGCTTAATCTTCAAAAATAACGAAAACGTGAAATTTTTACAGGGCAGAGAAAAATCTTTTTTAAAAAGTGCAAAAAAAAAAAAAAAAAAAAAAAAAAAGTGGAGGTAGATATTATGGAAATTGAAATTTGAATTTAAATTAAATTTTCAAAATCAAAAAAAAAAGTTACCTTGCTGATAATTCTTCTAGAAAGATCTGCTAAATCTTTTGTGAACAGTGTACCTTTAAAAACACAAAACAATAAAAGTATTTGCTAACTTAAATATTCTTGTTTTCTACAAATTTCTATTACAAAGAAAAGCTTTATTTTGCACTAACTAAAGTGAATAGAGTATCTAAATAATGACTGGTTGATGCTAGCCGATCAATGTTTTTGGTAAAGATTAAGAAGTTTGTTTTCTGAATATTTTTTACATTGCCATGGGACCAATAAAACTGCTTTTATTCTATTAAAGTTAAATTGTAGCTGATCATATTCATAACCAAGTTTATTTAGGGTGTGTAATTTAGGCGTTTTGAATAATTATTAAATATCTTTAAAATTAGAAATTTTTTATAATCATATTGATTACAAAGAATAAAATTCTGATGATCAATATATGATCTTGGCTGTTATTTTGAGCGAGATGCAAAAGCAACTTTTAGATATCCTCAGCAGCAAAACAAAGTTAACGATGACAAATTCCATATTCTCATCAATTTGTAGCTTAAATTTCATAATAAAAACAATAACACTTCTGTTTGCCTTCTAACAAACACGTCTTAAAGTTTACAAATTCAAAAGAAGAGATTATTTTAAGAGATTATTTTTCAATCTTCACTGTTTTTAACTCTCAATGAAAGAGAAACCACTTGCCTGCAAATTGGTTTTTAAATATATCAAAGAGAATATCTGATTATGTTATAATAAAAATAATCATAACATTCAATATAAAACAAGCACTTTAATCATGTATCCCAAGAGCCTTTCTCTAAAACAATTTGCACAAAACAGATTCAATATAAAAATATCCAAAATAATAGAACTATAATAGAAAAACAATAACTTCAAAATTATAACATCAAGCAAAGGTGTTTTTATATATACTTTCTCACTATTAACTTAACCTGTATATAATCCCATTTTAAATCATATTTTAATATTGATATTCATATTGCGTGTTTAACCTATTTATATACTTACAGGTAATGCCTGTAAAAAAAACCTAAAACATAGCGTAATATTTTCTAGCATGCCAAATAGTAAAAATTTTGACCTAACATTGACCTCTTGGTGCTTGGATTTTCTAACAATAGGAAATATTTAACAAAACTGAAAAATAACTTTTTTTACCCCTTTTTGGAGCTGGATACACCAGACAAGCCAAAATCACAAAAAGATATATTTTCTAGCATATCATTTTAAAATTTTCTGAAAAGAAAATATTTCTTTCGTTATTTTATGCTAAAATCGTGGCCCCACTGACCATAAATTTATGAAGAACAATAGGGCTCACATGGTATTGCATAGGGTCCTAAAACTTTTAAACAAATTTAATGATGGTTGTTAAAGAAGTTTTCAAAAACATGACAGCTTAGTTCCAAAATTTAAAACAGAATTCATGGAATACTCAAAAATATTGTGATATCAGAGATTTTTAAAAATCATGCAAGTAGAATATACTGATGAAATTACTATAATTATCACTCTCAACAATAACAACAGCTTTTTTTTGTTTTTTAATGAAAGTAAACAAGAAAAACACTTCAGCAGCTAAACAGCTCCTTAACAAAAATATTGATTATCATAGTCAAAAAAACCTAAAATAAATAAATCATTAAAAAATAAATGACTAAAAAAATAGATGACTCAGCAAAACATAGACAACTTAAAATAAAAACATGATTTCTTATGTGAAAAAGAGAAACATCAGTATATGACAAAATTTGACTTGTTGTGAAAGGAAACTGAGCCGAAAACCTTTATTCGAAAAGTTCAACAAAAAAAATTTTTTTTAAATAATCAGAAATGTATTTTAAAAACTTTTGGAATAGTTGAAGCAACTTTTTGGTAAAAATCATTTTTGGCACCTTAAATTTTCAAAGTCACTGAAAAAAGAAATATTATTTGGATTCATGTTGTTTGAAAAATTTTCTTTACTAGATGTTGTATAAATTTAAAAAAATACGAGCTGAATGGAAGAAAAATTTTTAGCAGACGATTATATGAGTCAAATGATCGAGTTATATCAGACAAATGATGAGTTATATATCGCAGTCCTTCATACTAATATAGAAATCTAAAACGATTTTTGAAAAAATTTTGAAGATTTTACTTTACAACCATAACTTATTTAAAACTATAAAATCAAATCTCTAAAAATCTTGAGTACTCTGACAGCTATATATTTCATATAACAACACAAAAATTACTTTATTTCTCTTACCTAGGTCATTGAGCATTAAGAACTTTTGCTGGCTTGATATCTCAGCCATGATCTTTCTATGTGTTTTTACAACCTATTAAAATATTAGAAAGAATTCAATGATGCTTTAAAGACTATATTTTAGAATGATTTTCTTCCTAGGATAAGCATATCTGACAAATACACAAACCAAACCAAATAGAAAATTGTAGTTACAGGCTTTAAACTCAACTAGAACAATTTCTGATTTTGAATTGACTTAAGTATTTGCATTAGTTCGCATTTTTTGAATAAAATTATGGTTTGCTGGTAAAAATTTGAAACCAGATCACCATTTTTTCATATTGTAAATTTCAAATTTTTGGCATGAATTTCATTTACAAACCTCCAAACTCTCTAAAAAAAGAAAATGGCCCGCATTCTAAACGCTTTAAATGCTGTACAGCTTATTGTGAGGTGTGAGATTGTGAGGGGTGTAATAGACAATACAAAACCTTCAACAAAAAAAAAATGACTAATAACCTCCTGGAATCTGAAAAATATTCAAATATTCAACATATAAAAATGACCAGCAGGAATAAATATCTCCCTCATACTTCAGAAGAAGTAAAAATCCAAAAAACAGTGTTTTTTTCTGATCATTTCTTTTTAGGTTTGAGATTTATGGTTCATAACAATTTGAAAACTGTCGATATGCAAAAATGATCAGAAGTAATATAAAACCAAACAAAACTTTGGTGGAACTGGAAAAACCAAAAATATCATTTACCAAAATGATTTATTTTAATAAAACTAATGTATTTTTGTCCAGTACCAAAAAACAAGAGTTTTTTGATAAAATGAACGCATCAAATATGCATGAACCAAGAAATGTCTTCTATGGCTCTTCAATTTCATGCAAAAATTTAAAAAATAGTATGTTCACAAAAAATATATATATATAACATGGGCCCAGTGTTGAAGAAAAATTTTTTCAAAAATTTAAAATTGTTAGTATTTTAAATAATTTTATTATGTTAGAAATTGAAAAAAGGTTTTGAAAAACTAATGGACTGCTACTGACAAAAAAAGGATTTGGAATGGATGGATGGAAGAATGTGGAAGAATTTATTCTCATATTTTAAAATGACAATAATAATTTTAGTTAATCTAATCAACATTAAAAATACAGTTAAAAATAATTGAGAACAAAACTAACATCTAAAAACAATTATAACAGTAGAACATGAATGAGCTTAGCAGCTGGAGCTCATTTGGCAACAACGCGAAAAATTCTCTGTAGTAAGGAAGGTTTGGTTCTACCTAATATCCATATACTACTAATAATATTAATACACTGTGTTTTGCCTGGAACCTACAATAAATTTACTCACATTAAACTGTATTCACCAAATGCAATTGAAAAATACAATTTAAAAAAGTTTAATTTATTTTCAATAGGATGCTGAAAATAAATAATTTTTTCGTTGAAAAAAGTTATTAACAAAAGATTTTTTAATGAGTAAATATTTATCTAAAATACCAATCCTACAGAATCAAAATTAACTTAAAAATTCAATTCAAAATTTTTTTTTGATAAACACTTACGCAATGACTGATCTTTTCCAAAGCTGGAATAAATGTAGGTGAATAAGGTTTGAGAAGAAGCTGTTGAATAAAATAATACATCAAAGAAATTAATGCAACAGAAAATTATTTTATTTCAATTTTTACGCTTTTATAAAACTTATTAGCAAATAAAGATTGAATGAAAGACCAGAATCATAATAAAAAAAAGTAATAGAAATATATTCTTGGCATACATATTTGCGAAAGAGATTTTGACAAAGGATGCAATGATAGCTGAAAATTTTAAAACAAATATCTTAATTATCAACGTCCTTATCACCAATTAGACATTCCAGAACATCAAGTTAAAAACCCCAACCAGCTTTCATACAAATGAAAAAAAAACCAAATTAATAGTTACATTACACAGAGAATATAGGAACCAAGATCAGTACAGCTGTGAAAAACCCTTCAAAAATTTCATTAACAGTAAGCACCTAGGATCTTGAATTTTCAAATTCTTAAGATCAAGAGTGGTTATTTTGTTCCGTGATTAGAAAAATTTGGCAATCAAATTTACAAAAGATATTGTTTTTTAAAGTGACTGTTGAATCGGTCAAAAACTTAGGTAAATGAAATATGAATGAGACAATGGAGACGCATATAGATAGATGTGCTTTCACATACCAACCACAGAACACAAACAGAAGAATATAGTATTTTCTAGTTAAATGATTTGTACATAAATATCTCTTTATGTATTTGCTAAATTTCAAAAGCAAACAAGATATAATATACTTACAAATATAAGAGCACAGGTTGAATGATTTGTATGGTCATATATAGGCCAGGCCACAACTAAAAAGAATAAAACATAACACTGATAATTCTAAAGAGAAAAAAAAAAATATTGCATAAAAAGATCTCTAAATTGACACTGGCAACAAATAAATAAACTTTTAACAAACAAAAAATAAAATGGTTTATCAACATATTGTATTTGTATATATCCTCACTTAAATATTGATGTCATAACCATTATTGTATTTGTACATAAACCCACTTAAATATTTAACTAAGATTAAAGCTAATATCATTATTTTATTAAATTCAGATTCAGATATTATTAAAAAGAATGTTATGATTACATTAGCTGAAAAAAATCGATAAGATTTTCAGATTCTTTTCCATGTATAAGATATCTTAAAAAAGAGAAGTGCATATCTTCCAATGTTTAGTTTAGCACCATAAATTCCTAAATATTTAATCTAAAGTTGAAATCTTTGGTCTACTAAAAAGCCCATGACCAAAGCCGTGAGAAAGGATTTCAAGAAAATGCGTTTTTAGGGTTGGAATGAACTTTTTCAGGAACATTAACCCCTAAAACATTTATTTATTAAAAAAAAAATGCTTGTTAAGAGATTAACACCCAAAGAGATAACATATATGTGTGAACTTATAAAAAGGCTTGATCTACTAAAAACTGGAGACTCAAGAATGAGAAATGAGACATTTTCCTCCCAGAAATAAATATCCATTTCACAAAAATTGGTTAATTTAATTCTTATACCTCACTATTTTCTCTTTTGTTTATATATAATTTTAAATCATTTCTTCCTCTCAAATAAAATAGTGGAGTAATGTTAAATTTTTGAAATCAATGAAACCTTCATTACAACACGTTAATATTTTTCTCTATTCAGTCGAATAAAAAACAAAAAAACTGCTTAGGAATAATTGAAAAAGAGAGATAAATCAGCTTTTTTCATTAAAAATAAAGATCTGAAATACAGCAATTTCCAATTTGATATTTAAATAAATCTATATTTTTGAAGCCTTTCCCATGTAAAAAAAAAAGTTTAATAAAAAATCAACCTGAATAAAAAAAAAGATAATAAACTTAAATAAAAAAAAAAAAGAAGAAATACTGATCATGATTTGTCTGCACTTTTGCCATGAAAGAAAACTTCATTTTATGTAAATCAATTTTATAATTTGCAAATAGATTTGAAGATTCACTTAATTATATAGTAACATACATTGCTTTCTTAGAGAGAATATCCAGCAAATAATATTTTTAACATAAAAAAACTGTAGCAGAATTAAAATACAATTTCTTGCCATAAATAGAAATTATCACAGTTTAGCTCAAAGTACAAAAGGTAACCTCTATAATTCTCTAACTAAAAAAACAAAAAAAGATTAAAGAATTCTGAAAAAAATTCCAAAATATTGCTTCAGATTTTAAATTACATGTTAAAAAATAAAAGGAAACAAAAGACATGGACAGAAGGGCAGAAGGGCGTTTGAGTCAATATACCCTATGGTCGTTTAACTTCACACGATTTTGTGGAAATTGAAAACATTTTTAGCAAAAATATTAGCCGAAATTGATTAGCCTAGAAATGACAGCTTTACTTTTTTACCACTTACAAATTAATATAAACTAGAAATTAGCTTAGATTGTACTCAGTTTTGAAAAATTACAGTTTTAAAATTGTTACTTTTTTAACCCTAAGAATTAATATAAATTAGAACTAGACTGACACGGGTGAATTCATAACACTCTGATGCCTGATGTCAGAGAATATATTACCTGATAAAAAAAAATCAAGCTATTTTGGACTTTTTTGTAGATTTAGAAACATAACAAAGAATTTTTCAAGAGATTTCCATAGAGGACAAGTGATTAATTTACTAATTCCATTTTTAAAAAGAATTTATACCAAGGTTTTTGAAAAATTAAGTTTTTGATTTTTTTCAATAAAAAGAATCTTGCTATGTAAAAATAAGTAAAATGATAAAAGTAAATGTAAAATGATTAGATTGAAATTACACAAATTAAATTAAAGATTTTCACAAAAATTTTGATTTTTATAGAGAACGGAAGTTAACACCAGAAATTAAATTTGATCAACATCTTTTTCCTCTGGAGAAGCAAATTGTAAGTGTATTAACAAAATAAATTTATCTAAAAAAATGTTGCTCTTGTTTGGTAACACACTGAGATGACACTTTTGGGAAAATCGCTAACTGCAAATAACTGAAAAAAAAAAATCTAATTCTTACTGATACCAGTGTGGATAAAGTAAAAGGTGGTTCTAATTTTAAGATGTATAGCTGATATTTCACAATTTTGTCTGTTAAAATGGAGAAAAAGATTGCCCGCCCTTGATTAGCCTGTAATTATTACATTTATACATCTATACCCTGCTGTGCTATGGTAAACCAAATGTTTTTATATATCTCCATGCAAAACCAGAGTGGAAAATGAATCATGCTGTGGTGTGTTCTAATATAATTGTTGATAATATACTATTTCCATTAAGGATCAAGGTAATATCTCGTGGCACAAGCCATGCAGATCCATGGTAAACTGGGATTAACTATATAGAATAATCTTACCAAGGTTGTTGGCAAAGAAAAACAAATAACAACCAATGAGATAATATTTACTCTACCTACCAAATTAATATCTAATGGTTCAAACTACCGAGTTTAATATATTAACTTGACCCTTTGAGTGCTAAATTTCCACTGAAAATAACATGATATTTTTATAGCTCTTAAATAGAAATTCTGAAATTGTTATATGCTATGATGAAGAATCCAAAATACACTTTTATTGTATTTTTTTCTGATGCCTAAAAGCAATTAGAAACTTAAGAGCCAAAATGGCAGCCAAGTGGACCATTTTTCGGCATGTTTATGTTATTCGATTAGTCATTGCCATATTTTATCTAAAACAGCAACTTTTGAAAAATATATTGGAAACCTTTGAATTTATGGGGTAAATGATTCATAAAAGGTGTGCTTCAGAGTTCTAAAAATAAATATGTTGCAATAAAAATATATATATATACATATAATAAATTATAACAGTATAAATATATAAAAAATCAAATGTTTTAAATCCCGAAAATATGACGTCACTGAATGAATTCATTCACACAATGATTAAAGATATTATAATGATTAAAATATTTTTCCAATTACACCATTTATATTTTATTATCACAGCCTGCCACTTTTTAAAAGAAGCATATTTTGCAACATATCTTGCTGTATTTATTTTTGTCTTGACTGAATTCCCAGGCTAAATGGATTAAAATTTATTATTTTTAAAAAAGACATTCTGTTTAAAAAATCCTGCCTTCAGAAATTTCCACTAAATAAAAAAATATATACCTGTACTATGTGTGCATGTATTTTTCCCCCGTCTACCAAATAGTCAGTAACAGTCAACTGATGACTGTACTTTTGAGTACCACTTCTTAATTATCCACGATCAATTAATAACTTTTTTCAGAGTTTCGCAAAAAATTTGTCAGACTACATCAAAATTCTTACAACTATTTATAAACTAAAGCTAAAAATTGGAAAAAAGGCTAAATCAAAAAAACTATACAAAAAATGAAACCAAATCTTGAAAAAATTGCTTGAAAATATGGAAAAACTAAAAAACTGTAAAACTTTCACCAAATATAAGGATAAATGTGTTACCGTGTAAAGGCTTGCACCTTTTTCTTTTGCAACAAGGAAATATAAAAGACGACTGAAGTCTTAAACCTAAAAAAAAAAAACAGTTAAAAACAGCTCAAAAAGAAGCTCATAATAGCAATCCAAGTAAAACTAAACTGATTAAATTTAATTAAAAAGCATTTAATAGATACAGTTTTGATAAAATAAAACAACAACATATGATTTTTTGTAGGGTCTATTCATGGGAAGTTATTTCAAACCTTGTAGTAGATTTTACTATGCCTAAAATGCAATGAAATGTTTGAATTTGCTAGTATAACCTTGCTTGGCTCTATATGCCTTTAATTGAAGCATCCTTGCTTACTCTTTTTTAAACAAATCTTAAAATGGCAGAGCATTTAGTTTTTGGTGAAAACTACTAGCAAAAATTTATTCAATGATAATTAATCTTTGGTTCATAATATTTACTACCGTGATTGTTTTATCAATTTCAAAAAAAAAAAAAAGTATTCTAACAGATTAATAAAAACTGAAAAACGTAAATTTAAAAAAAAAGAAATCACTTCCTCTTTAATTTTTATAAATCCTTTGACAAAATCAAATGATGACTACATCAATTTTCCATTTTCCATTTAGGATTGAACTCAAACTAAAATCAATTATCAATGGGCTTATAGTGGTTCAGATAAAATCAATTACCAACGGGCTTATAGCGGTTCAGATAAAATCAATTACCAATGGGCTTATAGCGGTTCAGATAAAAACTTACCACTGTCATATTTTATATCTGGTATCTGTGGAAATATATTTCTGTATCGTTCGTTATAGTGTTGCGTTGTGATGGATGGTGGCCCACTGTTATTATTTTGTGTTGTTTTACACCTATGATAAAAATAAAACAAAAAATTATGTGCAGGGTAGGTAATTCAGGGTCAATCTATCTAGAGCATGCAATCCTATGAATTATTTTGATTTTATTTCATTTTGCTGATCTTTGCACCATAAATAGTACTTTTCAAAATAGTATATCCCAAAACTTGAACTTCCAATTCCAAGAGTTTCTCGAGTTATGAGCGCCCAAGTTTACGAGTCCAGCGTCAAAAATCCACTATTTTGAGTTACATTATTGCTTGTTCTATAAAACTGTTCTTTAAAAGATACAGGTGTAAAATTTGGTACCTGTGTATTTTTGAAGGTACAGAATCCAAAAAAAAAGGTTCGAAGCCCACTTCAACAGAATATACTCAAAATTGAAGTTATAAGTATAAATTTTAGCGCGTACACAAATTACAAAAAAGGGTGTGGCCAAGCAGATATGAATTTGGAATTTTCATAATTAGTTAATGAATGTTTTGCTTATCCTTATATAATAATATCATTTAACTTATTGGTGTCGTTTTATTGAAATCACAGTTGCAGTTTTCCTTTTTTTCTACTAACCCAGTGTACTTGCAAATAACAACAAAATATAAGTATGTTCGGGGCGTATCATTTCATGAGAAATAATATTACCAGAAGCTTATAATCATATAGAATATATTATAGGTATTATGTGAAACTTCTGGGAATAATGTTAATATTAGTGATACATAATATTCATAGTATATATATTAAATATGATAAAGCTTCTTGTAACATTATTTATCATCAAAATATGTGTAATAAAAAAAAGACACAGTTAAAACTCATATCATAAATATTTAAATGTTAATATTATATATTGTTAATATTTAAATTATAAATTATACTTGTTAATAATTACTTGTTAAAAATTACATCTTTTTATTATAGTTCTGTCAATGCTAGCACATACTTCTTAACAAATAATATCCTTTTATTATAGTTATTCAATTGAATTTGACAAACTAAAATTATTAGTTTTTTACCTTCATATTTATCAAAATTACCTCTTCAACAACACATGTTTTAAAATGAATGTTTGTGATTTTTGAAAACTTTTAAATAAAAATACATAGAACTCAGCTTATTCATAAATTCAAGCATTAAGATTTGAGAGTAAGACTGATGTTTTACTGGGTTAAAGGTTTTGCACTAATTGTCAACGGAAGCAAGCAATGAGAAAAATTTGTCTCCAGTTGAAACGGAATTTGATCCTAAATTTAATACCAAAAAGGTGCAGATTTTAACGATGATACACAGAAATATGCTAAAATCACCTGTGATGGCACAGGTGGTCCTGTAAAAAGCACAACGGCAAAAGCAAGTTTACAAAGAGTATCAAATACTCAGTGTTAAATCTATGTATGATTTCTGTTCCAGTCAAATAGAAAGTATTCAACTTGTACACTTTGAAAAGAAACAATGGTTACTGTCAGAGCCTTTCTTACGAAGAGATTTGAGATAGGTCAGACACTGCTGGGAATAAGATTACACTTCTTTTAAACGGACTGAAGATGTCGAATTGCAGAGTTTTAACCTAGTTACTTGATTAGTTGATAAAGTTATCAATATAAATGAACTGAAACCTGCAGACTTTGTAGCATGCAGGTAGTTTTGATGGACGGAAATGATAGAGGAAGTTGATAATCTCAACAAAAACAACCTCATGAAATTCATTCACCCTTATGGGCCATCTAAGAAATTTTCATGGCCAGAAAGAAATGACATGTAGTATCTCAATTGGCAACATAATAACTGATATTGAAATACTTCCAACAAGATCAGGACAGTTATATGATATTAGTAATTCACATTATGATAAAAACATGAAATTTAAAGCTTAATTATAAATTTTATAGATTTAAATGTGTTTATTTAATGTGTGATCTTTGGGAAACTAAAAAATAGTTTTTTGTTTCTGTGATTTCAAAACAACCACATAAAAAAATCAAATGATATCATTCCATAAACATCAGTGATACTGAGTTGATGAATTCTGAAAATTTCATGTCTATTTGGCCACACCCGCTTTTTGCGATTTGCGTACACGGTATAAATTATATTTACAAATCCAATTTTCAGCATCTTCTGTTGAAGCAGTGAACTTAAAATCTATTTTCTAGGATTCTACACCTTCAAAAATATACAAGTACCAAATTTTATACCTGTATCTTTTCTAGAAAAGGTTTTATAAGTAAATAACTTATTTCATAAAGGGAGATTTTTGACGCAGGACACGTTTCTTTGAATGATCTAAGTCAAGAACCACTTGAAATTGGAAGCTCAAAATTTGGGAGATTTAATATTTTTAAAAGTACTATTTATGGTGCAAAAAAACAGCAAAATTTGTTTCATAGGGTTGCATTTTTTCAAAATATTGGATGCCTTCATACGGAATTCCCTTGCAGGAAACAAGCGAAAAAGGATTAAATATATGGTACCCAATTACATTGATATGAGGTATGGAAACCACTTGAACTTGGGCAGAATTTATGAATATTTTTATAAATTTTAATGTACTCAGGAATCTTCAACACAAGCATAAAATAATATCTAAGAATAGAATTTGGCATTTTGAAATGTGAGACATTCACATATCAGCATGAAAATCATACTACCTGACAAAAAGAGCAGGATGTTAGAACTTTAGTAAGTTTTATGCAAAAATTTGAAAAGAAAACGTGTTTCCTGCTGTAGAAATAAGATGGACAAAATAGGAGACAATAGTCATTCTATTAAATATAGGGCTGTATATAAGAAGAAGAGAACGCAGGAAATATGCTTACTAGAAAAGTAAAGAATTGGAAGAGGAGAATGGTGATGAGTTAAAAAGCCTTCAACATTTAGCTAATAATGAGAAAATAAAACTGAAAATTGAAGCATAATATTAAACATAACGAAGTAGAAGAATAAAATCAGTATAAAAAGTTACAAAAGATTGTCACAGCGAAATATTATTGTATTATGAAAAAAAGCCTTTTCCTAATTATGCTTAAATATGCTGATTATTTTGCATTATTTAGAACCAAAAATTTTTTCATACAGATTAGATATTTATACTCACTTTAACTTTAAGCCTAAAAACTATGTATATTTTACCATACAATAAAACAAACAAGTTTGTAGTCCTTTCAAAAAGAAAAAATTCCTAGGCTTTGAGGAGCTTTGAATATACATAGAATTTTGTACCTTCCGCAAGATATAGATATATATTTTTTTAATATTGCAAAATGAATGGCACAGTTGGTAAGATGCCTTTTTGTCCAATCTGCATAATGAAAGTTAAAAAGATTATTTATATCACTGTTATTATATAATAAAACAAGGCGTGGGATTTGATATGATTAAGATATGAGCATGATGACAACCACTAAGAAATCTTTATTTTGCTATTCACCAAACAAATTATAGAGCTATTTTTTTAAAAATAACTTATGTTAGCTCCTAAAAGTATAAATGTAACTGTTTATTTTATATTGGAAATATGGAATCTTTTTATCTCTTTAAATTTGCTGAGTGATCAAACTAACTTTCACTTAATTTATATCTTGAGAGCAAAAAAAGATTATTGAAAAGGAAGTAACTACACTTTCCTTTGAAAAATCTCTTTTCTTTCTCAACAATTTCAGAGAATCACTCATTCATCGCTACATTAGTTCTTCTTAAAATATTAATAGAATAAAAATCTTCGAAATAGAAAGATTTTATTTTAAAATGAAATTTAATCAATTATTAATTTTTTTGAAATATATATATATAAGTTAATGTAATATAAGAATTTATTTTACCATATTGATTAGTGTGTTATTTAATATTTTGATGATTAGACAACTATAGTAATGATCTCATCACAGGCAAGCATGTTTACAAAAAAAAAATCAACATATTTAAATAGCAAAACAATTCTTGAGCAAAGTCTATTAACTGAACTGCATTAGTATGTAACATTTCACAGAGTAATTATGTTTATTATCATCTATTTTTAGGCAATAAATATTGAATGGTAAAGTAATAAAAAACCCCTGTAAATCCTACTTATTTATTGAAAGAACAGAAAATATTCGTTACCACCAACCTTAAAATAGTTTTATTAAAGAATCATGATTTTTTGTTGGCATTTTTAATACATATCATACATTGATAAGTTAAAGTGGTTTTACCAATGTATTCAAAATCTTACCAGCACATTAATTTGAAAAATCCAAGTCTTACAAATAATTCTATTTATTTTTTAATACAACATTAAAGCTTACCCTTAAAAAACAATTTTGAAAAATAAATAACCAAAATTTTTAAAAAAGGAATTTTTATCAAATTATCAATAATCAAATAGCAAATCAACATCTTTGGCCAATCCAGAAAGCAATCCAAAGAGCATAAAATCTCCATAGCTTATATAGCAAAATTATGAAAAAACATTTGGTCAAAGTTAGATACTATTTATAATATACTGTTTAAGCTATCGAGGTAAGTACTTAGTTAAAATTTTTCTTCACTTCTATTCACTCTTTTAAATCTTTTCCCTAAATACTATTTTCATTGGCAAGCACTAACGTTGCACCTTTTTTTAATAGAGAAGATATGAGAGAATTGAGTAGCAAATCATATTAACTGTATTAGAACACTGAGATTCATTCTGGAATATTGTTACTTAAGTAATAAATCTAGGATGAAATTCAAACACTTCAGTTGGTTTAAAACATCAAAAACATATTTTTCTATTTCCTTTTCCTTATTATCAAAGCAGCATGCAAAGTAATTCATTCCATAAGAAATTCAATCTTATAAGTGTCCTCTCTAACAATAGAATGACAAATTTAAAGATGATTAAAACTATTCTGTAAATAAATGATACACCAATAAGCAAATAAAAATTTCTACCATTGAGTTAATTCTTTGAATTTAATTTTAAAATGGAAAAAAAAAAATTCTTTCTATAGACTATAGGAATTCTTTGGAAATTTTACTGTTTGTGTTCACTTGAACCTTTTCGAATGCCCGACATTCTCTTCTGACACTTTTCGAATTTCCCTGTTTCACCTATATTTTAGCTCTTATGATACAAACCATGCCACCATTTTATGCAGAAGCATCTTTGCAAACTGCAACTCTCCTGGCTAATGCCTATCACAAGTTCCAATTCCTCGTTTTCTTCAATATTTTTAATAGCTGATTCACTATTAGGATATAAAATTTTTTTAGATTTATCATTACTGCGTTCAAAATTTTTGATTAGAATTTCAAATTATTAGGTATTGAATTTAAAATTTAATATCATAATTTGCTGGTAATATTTTATCTGCTGACACCTTATTTGTGTTTTTACCTGTAATCACATATGCTTCATACTTCCAACCGCTATAACTATCTTCTATATCTTTCTCGTATCTTTTATACTTCCAAAACTATCATTACCTTCTATATCATTCTCGTATGCTTTATACTTCCAAAACTATCATTATCTTCTATATCATTCTTGTATGCTTTATACTTCCAAAACTATCCTTATCTTCTATATCATTCTTGTATGCTTTATACTTCCAAAACTACCATTATCTTCTATATCCTTCTCATATGCTTCATATTTCCAACCACTATCACTATCTTCTATATCATTCTAGTGTGCTGTGTACTTCCAACCACTATAAGAAAGGGAGAAAAGAGACTAAAGTATATTGAAAACACCACAACTAAGGTTCAGAAACAAAGCCGCTAAGAGGTTGTGGGATTTGGCTTATGCTCAAAACAGCTAACAATGACTTGCTTTAGTAATCTTATTGCAGAAAAGATCCCATAGTTTTTTTTTGCTATGAGTTTAACTGCTTCAACCAAAATTTATCCAGCAAGGAAATATCTAATGAACTAAAATGTAATAAAGTAGCACTAAAAAAGACTGACTACACTAGCTTCGAGCTAAAATCTTTCGGAACGAAGTTAGCACTTTCCAAAGTCAAGTAAATTAAGTAAATTTTTATCTGCGACATAGTTAAATTAAGTTCAAGGTGGACAGAACGTAAGCAGAACTGTAGGAAGAAAAGAAAGTTTTCCAGCAACCAACTTAATTAATAATTTCTAAATATTTTACAGACCAGAAAACATCTCTTTCAGAATATGTTTAGAAAATAAAGTGGAAGAAAAAAATGCTCCAAGCGATAACACATATTTTAGAATACTCTGCCTTCAATAAAACTAAATTATTTCAAAGAAACAATTATTGGAGATAAGGGTTTGTATGAAAATTTGCATTGTTTGATTCATAAAATGAAAGTTTTAAAAATTTGTAACTCAAAAACAATCGATTGTCAAACTTACAAAATTAAGATATATTTATATTTGCTTCTCATTAATAAACTGTTACGAAGTTAACAAAAAATACATTTCAAAGGAAATTTCAAAATAAAAACCAAACATTTTGGATCAATACATTCATTTCCCTTTTAATTGTATTATCTGTGCACAAGTACATAATCAAATAATAAATACCATATTTGAGTTGAATTTTTGTCTATAACTACAAAAAAAACATGATGTTCACTAGACAGGTGAATTTTTTCAATGGTTTATCACCAACTTTTTTCTTATGAATCAACCTCGCTTAAAAAATGTCGAATAACTTAATATAAATGAACAATAGAAGGTGGGATTTAATTCCAATTTATTTATTTTGTAAATATATTCTGCATTAATATATACTGCTAGCTTATTATACATATGTTAGACTTAATTTCTGCATTTCTTACTAGAAATAATCAAAACAAAACTCAATAAACATTAAAAATAAATTTTTTGGTTGAGCATGATTGAAACCGTTCAATAAAACTAATTATTTTTTTTAGTTATTTCTAAAAGGAAATTGCTTCTAGAAATGTTTTACAAACTGCAGACTGTATCAAAAAAAAAAGAAAAAAAAAAAAAAGAAAATATGACTTACCCCTAAGGTAAACTATTAGTTTAGTGTTACCCAGTCAAGAACTGTTTTTACAAAATAAATCTCTGTTATAAATTGAATAGTTTAAGAGTTGGAGAAATTCATTAAACATTCTATAACTTGATTAATGGCATGGCAAAGAGAAATCTATATAAGTACTTATGCATAGTATAAAATACAAAATCAAAGCTTAGCGGTAGGTTATCGTTCATAATAAGGAGAATCAACTGAGACAAAGTATTAATCAATAGAAACAAAAAAAAAAAAAAAAGAATAAATTGAATAAATAATGATTTGAAAAGCTATGTGGAAAAGATATAGAAATAAATTTTATACATTTGTTCCAATATATATAATATATACAATAATATATATATATACATACATACATACATACATA
>JAUZNK010050177.1:0-16029 GCA_035046665.1 Euphysa ruthae
ATACATAATATATAATATTTAGCTATATTATATATTCATTCTTAACACATCACGTCAATTAAAAAAATTCACTCTACTTTTGTTTTCTTATTGAGAAAAAAATTTTTTTTTGTTTATCAGCAGTTGGTAACAAGTTTAACATATTTTATCCAAC
This sequence comes from Euphysa ruthae, assembly GCA_035046665.1. Lineage (NCBI taxonomy): Eukaryota > Metazoa > Cnidaria > Hydrozoa > Anthoathecata > Corymorphidae > Euphysa > Euphysa ruthae. Next base: position 155 of record JAUZNK010050177.1, read on the forward strand.
TTGGTTTTAGAAAATTTATAGAATATTTGCGGGCTGTACTTGACTTGATTAACTTGAATTTATAAAGGGTATGATTATGTAAACATTTTATTCTCTCAAGTTGTGACATTGTTATCAATTCCTAAGAGGGAAACACATCAACTCAACAATAAAGTTCCCCACCATCTATAGAAATAAATTACGTATCTAAAATATAAATTTTTCTTTAGCCTCAGCGTTTATCAAAGCAAATTAATTCATTATCCTTGGAGACTTGATTGTTGTCCTGAGCTAGTAGAGGAAGATAACCAGTGCAAACGTAAGCTATATATGTTAGGTTACAACCTGTTTAAATAATTAGTCATTAATAAAAGTTTAGGAGAGTAAAGTGCCCGATAAATACAGTATGGTTTGAAATATATACGTTCCGGTAAAACCTTCTCTTGTATTGCATAGCCAATCGGTATCAGAAAAATAAACTTCAGAACACTTTTATCAAACATTCTTAGAAAGAAAAAAAATCACCAGCATAAAGTTAATTTTTTTAACTTTTTATTATTTCCTTTTTTGCGTGTTTATCTTTGCGTGTTTATCATCCGGCTTGCCGGATGGGGTCCAATAAATCCATCTCTGTCCTTTCGTCAGCCCTTCCGTAACACACTTTTCTCAGTAACCGTTCATTAATTTTTTCTAAAATTTTACATTATGAAAGGGTGCCATAAATGATGAGTAGTGACAGAGCCTGATTTTTCAGAAAAATTCTCGCTTCAGGGTAATTTTGCTCTAAAATAGACATTTTTCTTGGAAACAGTACATTAGTTTTTCTTCAAACTTTCATGGTAATAGGGTATATATATGATGAAATTTGACAGTGCTGGATTTTTCCGGAAAATTCTCTTTTCAGGGTAATTGGCCCAAAGCTGGTCTAAAATTTACATTTTTTAAATTTTCATTCAAACCACGGTGCATTAGTTTTTTCTAAAATTTTCCATGATAATAGGGGATCATAAATGATGAGTAATGACAGAGCTGGATTTTTTGGAGTTTACATACAGCAGGGGGTCCAGTAGCTGCTTAACCCTCGTTGTCTTTTCAATTGAATAAATTGCATTCCTATCAGCAGGTCATTTTGACGCAAGATTCCCAGAACTTTGATTAAATTATTACATCATTTTCAGACGTGAGATTATCATTGCAAAATCCAGTATTTGAAATCAAATTTCGAAAGGTTAAATGTGTCAGAGAAATGAATTACATACGATACCGAAAGGAGATTATTTCAAAAAAATGTGACTAATATTGAATTTAGTAGAACTTTTTATCTCCGACATAATTGTAAACATTTTGCGAAAGCAAAAAAGCGAGCCTAGCGAGCTTGTGCAGCTGGAACTCATTTGGCAACAACGCGAAAAATTCTCTATAGTAAAGAAGTTTTTTTTTTAATGACTACGCAGATTTTTGAGCTAAATTTCGGTCCTAAATTCTATCCTAAATTCGTGTTTATTTTTCATATTTTTTCTCGCCTTCCCATTCCTTTATTAATAATATTTGAATAGTAGATAATTCAATTGAGAGAATATTGTTTCGCCACCCCATTTCTTTATTTTTTAATAACTAAGCCGAGACAATACTTTCGAAATCAAAATCAATCAAAATTAGTTTTAATACTGTCCACAGACAATTTTATTTTAGTGTTTAACAAAAGCATCATTAACATTCCATTCGAATGTAAAAATCAAATTGCTTTAATATTATTTAATCTCGTGTCTTTACAAAGGCGGGCGTTTCATACTGTAAGTTAAATTTAAATTCATTTATATTTGCAATAAAATTTTAATTTAAAAAAATATTTTTATTTCACTTTGTGTGCGATATAACATATACTTTTTATATAAACTATTCTACCAAGAAATCAAAACCAAATCAGAAGTAATTTCAATACTGTCGAAAGAAAATTTATTTTTATTTAGCTAAGACTTTATTGTGTGTTAAATACCGACAGCGTAAGAAAACTTATTGTTTGTTGAATTCTGTTTTAGTTTTCTTCTATTATCAATTAGGCTTGCCAACAAGCTTGCCATGCTTCCGCAAACCTTTATATAATGATTTGTTTTTAGAAAAGCACAATAATAGTCTAAGTGCTTAAAGTTACGAAATCCAATTTAGTTATTCTACCATAAAGATGCTGTTAGTCAGATAGAAGCATAATCTTTTGAAATTCTTAGAAAGTTATGCTGATTAATAAAAGTTTTCTAGCTTAAATATTTTTAAAGAATATCTCTGCAAAAAAAAATTTCCTGCAAATTAAAGAAAAAAAAGAGAGAGAAAAAAAAAATATATATCGTTGGATTCCTTGTCCCAAAAAAATAGCCAAATGCAAAATTTCATGATCAAGTCGTAAATCGATCGGTAGTTAGAACAAAAACAAATAATGAAAATGGAGAATATTTAGCCGCGAAACATCGATCGCGGGTAATCTTCCCTGCTTCTTTGTTTAATTGTTAAGTTTTACATGATCAAGCGGTTTGCATACCTGAATTTCAACGAAATTCCGTGTTTTTGACTTGAAACTAAATTTTTTAAACGCAGAAAACGGATTAAGACTATGTGTTTAAATTATAGTCATCGTTCTTGAATTTTTTTGTTTTCTTATAATAAACTGAAAATCTTACGTAGACTTATATCATGCCGAATTTATGTAAACGTCGGCTTTTTGACCCTTTTTCTAAGGTAGATTATAACGCTGTGCAATTATTCACTTCTAGTATGCCAAACATTACTGTGATCTATTAATGCATCCCTGATTCAAAATAGGTCAATTTCCTTCTAAAATGTTAACGCAACTTTTCATGCGATATCTTGTGGCTTAAATCAACATATTTTGTTTTATAATACTTCTTTTCTCTTCATTATAAAATTACCAAAGGTAATAAAAAAATAAGACATTATTACTTCATTCAGACAACTATATAAATTTTCAAACGAGGTTTAAAAGTTTTCTATACGAAATTTGAATAACACTAGCTTTATGGTAAAGGAAATCATTGGTTCCGAAGTGGTTTCGAACCTTTTTTTTTTTTTTTTGCTCTATGTTAATGAAACAAACTGTGAAGAACTTCTCTACGCAGATGATCCTTGTTTAATTTTCCAACATAAAATTATAAAAGATATAGAAAATGCTATAAATAAAAAAAAATTTTTGAGTGATTTTTTGATAACAAGCTAAGCGATTTTTGAACGCTTCTATATCTCAAACATTTGGATGAAAATATTAAATTTTAGTTTTATTCTTCATTAGCACTTTGCAACGACGTCGTTTGCCAAGAAAAATCTTTGTGCGTTGATGGAAAATGTCAGTGCTTAGAAGGTAGATATGGAGATGATTGTGGAGGTAAACTTTTACTAATGTTTATTGTTTATACCTTATTAAATTTTTACTTCATGCCGTAAATAATTTTTTATTATTCTTTTTACTTACAAACTACCCCTCACCCACAAAAGTATCAGAAGGTTTAGACTGCCCAGAAATTTGAATTAAACGCAACAAAAAACTTTTCCCTGAAGCAATGGGTAAATTACTCTCATCCTATTATATGCGGTATGTCTGTATAAAGTCACTAATGTATAATTACACAAATTGTAATTTAATTTTTTTTAAATGAGTATGAAGTTTGAAAAAAAAAAATTATCATTATTGTTACTGTTATTGTTGTTACTGTTATTGTTGCTATTTATTGTATTAACCAGATTGCGCGATTTCACAAAATGAAGCATTGTCAAATATTAGGCCGGATTGTCTCCCTCTTCCCATTATCTGATAAATGAGAAAAAAGAAGGTTTATGGGGAGACTTAAAGCTGCTAAAATTTCATAGTTAAGTTGGCATGCAGTCATTATATCAACTTTCCAGATAATAGCTTTGTCATTAAAGACTCACTTTCTCAGAAAACAGTTTTTTGTATTTCTCGTGCAATACCTTGAAGTTCTTTATCGTTAACATCGTAATTATTTTCGAAAATAAGTTTAATACTGTATTTTATTTCTATAATTCCCCCTCAAATACATCCAACAACTGTTGGAATACCTCTTACTGCCTGATTTTTCCCGGAAATATAGTCTCCTTGTTTGATCGGGCACGCCATATCTATTAACGGTATCGTTATCTCAACCACGTTTTCAAATGTAAGGCCTGTTCTTTTGGCACTGCAATTGGTTCACATTGGGTGTTACCATTGAATGATAAATTGTGCATTTATACTTCTCGTGGCCTTCTCTGCTTCTCTTTTCAAAGATGATTGTTTCTTACGAATTTCATACTTCCATGTTGTCTCTATAATTTCTTTGTTTTTGAAGCCATGTTACCCTTGTTTTGATTTCTTCGTAAACTACCTTAATGCGATTTCAATCCTTTTCTACCATCTTTCCTTTTTGTATACAGTCTCTCTTCGCTGGATTGCTTTGCATGGAGTCCTTGTTTCGTTAGTACATTTGTTACAACCTTGTCTCAATCTTGAAGTTCTCCATTTGCAAGATTACATATATTCATCATATAAGCTGCTACAGAGATTACTCTGTAATTAATGGATCTAATGCCTTTATTTTTTACTCTAGTTCAGTCAGTTTTTCTCCATGGAAAATACATTCCCGTCAGAGGTGGGAGTCGAACTCGTAACTTGCTTTCCGTAGTCAAACTTTCTAACACTGTGCCAACTCCATCTGGTCATAATATGATACCGCTAAATTTAGTTTTTCGATTCAGCCATTATGGCATTATCGATGATCAAATCAATCAACAGCTCCAAGAACTGAACTTTTAAGTTGGCTTTTGTTCCAAGTATTGTTCATTTCTGCATGATATTTCATATATTTTCTCAATGCGAATTAAAGAAGTTTAAGAAACAACATAACTTTGCTTTTGCACTAAATAGAAAGGAAAATAAACCTTTCTTTTCTAGTGTTGATATACCGATGAACAAAAAATCATTTCGGCAAGCTTGCGCTCCCTTCTTTTCTAGCAAGCAAACCAACACAAAAGAAAAATATGTTTTAAAAGAAAAGGATATTATGATCACGCAACAATAAAATGTTGCAAATATTTTTAATAATTATTTTACATTTATCACAGGATCTTTGAATATAGTTGATTGGGCGGTTTTCCAACTCAGAATCAAAATCACTCTGTAAAAAATGCAATAACAAAATTTGCAAACCAGTATTTTGGAAATAACATCCAGGTGTACAAACAATGGCTTTATTTTTTGTACACGTTTCACCTGAAACTGTTCATAAAACTACCCTTTCTTTAAAAAATGAAAATAATGCTGTTCCTCTGAAACATTTGAAATCCGCTGCAGATATTTGTACACCATACCTAAAGGATTGCATAAATAATACCATACAGTAGGGAATTTTCCCTGAAGAATTAAAATGGGGTTACATTGTGCCAACTTTTAAAAAGGGAGATACAACAGATAAAAATAATTATCGTCCCATAAGTAACCTTCAAATCATATCAAAGGCTTTTGAACGGATTATTTATGACCAATAAAACACTTATATTTTGATAATATTTTTTCAAAATTTCTTGGAGGTTTTAGATAACATTTTCTTGCACAACACAATCTATTATCAGATTGTTAAATAAGTGGCAGACATGTTTGGACAAAAAAAGAGTTATAGGGACAGTGCTAATTGACCTTTCAAAAGCTTTTGATTGTGTTCGACATGAAAGTTGGCAGTTTATGAAAAGCTATTTTTAGTACATGGCTTGATTTAATTCTAGGAGTCCCTGAACGCTCTATTTTAGCACCACTATTGCTTACCATATTTATTAATGATTTGTTTTATCAGACATATATCTAATTTTGCGGATGACAATACTATATACGTGCGTGAAGCAACTTTAGAAACTGTCATTGATAAACTTACCATAGATTTAAAAATATCAATGATTGGATAACAAAAAACTCACTTGTAGCTCATCCAGATAAGTTTCAAGTTACGTTTCTTGGAGCACCGAATATTTATTTTTTATTTTAAAGAAAAAAAAGTTGTTAGTAAGGAATTTTTTATACTTTTAGGGTTATATATTAACAGGAAGTTAACCAGCATATAAAGACTATTTGTGATATTGCAAATAACAAAGTTAGTCAACTTTATAGATTGAGAAACTGTATGAACATAAACCAGCTGAGTAATGCTGTAAATGCATACATCTTACCATATTTTCGATATTATCCTCTGATATAAATGTTCTGTCGAAAAAAGATATTTCTCTCATTAATCTAGTTCACAAAAGTGCTTTGCGAGTTATACATAAAAATTTCTCTTTGTCTTTACGGGAAATAATTTCACAGAAAAAAACGACAAGCATCCATACAAGACATCTTCAGATGTTAATAACTGAGGTATTTAAATCTCTACGACAAAAACCCACAATTAATGTGGAATCTATTTAAGCTCAAAAAATAGGATATGTTTTCAGACGTAAAGACGAAATTGTCATAATATTTGCGAGAACTAAAATATATGATACAAACTCTCTGGTTTTCAAGGCTAGTATTATTTGCAACTCACTTCGGAATATATTCAAAAAACCAGAAAAAGCTGTCTCCTTTAAATTTGGCATTTAAAAATGGAGAGAATGTTCGTGTCATTGTTCTATCTGCAGTTAGTTAATATGCTCATTAAATTCTAAGTGATTTATTATATATTAATTTTCAAGAGTGTATTGTAATGTATTATATTTGATTGTTTTAATAAATTAAAAAATAAATAATAATAATATTTGATTTGGTGTATATTAGTATATAAATTTATATGATTGTAATACTACGTTAAAAAAATCAGTAATATTATAATAATAATAAAAATGAGGGATTACCCCGCCCAATATGGATGAAATGCCTCTTTCATCTTAAGGCAGTACTCTGTTTGTACGTATGCCCGGATCAGATGATCATTGTTCTAATTTTTTTTAGAGGTTATATACGAATTTTGTGCAAGACAGCAAAACGAAAGTTGTGTTAAGAGTTGTTTGCCAGGATCGCAGCAAGGTGATTGTTTGTGCGAAAGCCCTTGCTATGTCGCTAAACAAGATGTTTGTGTGTTGATCAATGCATGTTATAGCAACCAAGTGTGTTATCGTGCAGAAGAACGTAGTGAAAATGGATGCAAAGTAAGTATGATTTTTTAAATGTGAAACTCGTATCAGATCAAGGTAATTTTTTGTGTTGAAATTTAAAGAATCTGAGTCAACTCCACGCATAACCTTTTAATTACTACGCATATTCTTTACCATCTGCAGTAATAGGTTGTGTCAAATTTGTTGAATTAACTTAAATCTTATCTAAGCAAAGAGGCAATATCTTTAATTTCACCTTAATAACAATGATGTTAACATCACCATAACATTTTATTTATTCATAGTTGATTTAACGTTAAACACTGCTCACAAAATTTCTTCCTAAACCAAATGGGATGACGTACACTAAATTCAGTTAATTACATTAACTTTTATTTCAAATTGCATGAATTTAGCAAAAAATGTTTAAAAAAAAAAAAATAGCTAAAATTTTAAACAGCTGAAAATATTTGTTGGATATTCAAACGTTCCTTTTAAAGCCTAATATATAGCAGGGATAGTCTTATTTTGTTTTACAAACAGTGGAATATTGGAAGTAATATTTGGCCCTATCTCTTTAATATATTAATAGGTGACTTATTTTTGATCATCAAAGATTTTAAAAACGGTAACTAAACAACTGATGAAACAAATTGTATATTTTTGCGACAAAAACATTGGAAACGCCTTTAACTACCTGAATAAAGACTTTAAAAAGGTACTAACTAAACTGCATTAAGTGCAACTCTGAGGTGACAAACCTTGCGAAGTTTAATGTTATTTTTCTTGGTACAAACAACAATGAGATCTTTAAATTAAAGAAAAATTGTTTTCTCATCTTAACAGGGAAAGCAATTTTTAAATATCGAAATTTTATGTAACACATTTATCCTATCTTTTTTTAACTATTTTGTATTATAATTTACTTGCAGAGTATGGGCATTCTGGCTTGTGTGTATGTAGGGGCATTCAAAACAGGTGTATTGAGGTAATTAATTGACGTAAAACTACAAAATACAACGGGACTGATCTGTTAGGTTTGCCTTCAGCAAAAATTGGGATTTTGGACCTTGTTGTCGTTTCTAAGGAAAAGTTACAAAAAATCTGAAAAAATCAAGTTTATGAATTGTTTGAAAATTTTCGAAAAATCTAAGAATTTTAAAAATAATCTCAATTTTTTTGAACTTTTTTCTTCCTAAGACACTCCCTGACTTTCCCTAGAAAGTTTCAGACTGGTAGCCTTCCCAGTACAAAAGAGTAGTGGAACATGCAGACAGACACACAAACAGAAACTTTGTTTTATAACAATCGAAACAATCGAAAAATGGAAACGATCGAAAAATCTAAAAAAAATAGAAGCATTGGAAAAAATTTAAAGAAAAGTCAAAACAATCTAAAAATGTAAAAAAAAACCCAACTTTTTTGATATATTTTTTTTCTATGACACTCCCTAGATCGTACCTATCCTCCCAGAAAGTTTCAGACTTGTAGCCCTCCTCAGAACAGAGAAGTAGTGGAGTAGACATACATACAGACAAACGGACATTTGTTATATATAATATATATGAACATTATATGTATTATGACAATAAATACAACGCAAAGCTTAGTTTTATGTGCTATGTTTAAATGTTTTTCTCTCAATTATGAACATACAGCTACGTGAAATAACAGGGTAATGTAGAATACACGAAAGGAAACTGAGATAATTAGACTTGTAGGTGTTTAAAATAACACACAAGTTTTTATTTATTTATTTTTTTTTTTTTTTGAAATGAAGTTTATAACTCAAACCTGTGAGGAGAGATGCTAAGACTATCTCCTGAAACGGGATTTGTCTCATATTTTTTTTGTATAGAAAATTATTTGGCATTAGAATAACATTCCAAAAGCATTCACAAAGTTGTAAAAACTCGCTGATGTACTATAAGATGTGCAATTGTAAATATAAAATATGCTCGTGAATCTTTAAAAAATTTTTTTATCAAATTAATTATTTTACTTTGTTTTCAATATTAAATAATGTATGCGTATGGAATAAGTTGTAACTGATGAGTGTATTGGTAAACAGTAATAAGAATGGCTTTTAAAGCCAACTTTATGAACGCATTTACTCCTTATCCCTTAACTGTTATTAACCTAATATCACTGCAAAGCAAAACTTCTACTGAAGTAACATTACGTCGCTAGGGAGTTCTGAGGACAAAGGTATGATAAGCGGGACCGATATGACTTTTTCATCAAAACAGAGCAGCAGTAAATAAATAAAAAAAAGAACAGCAGTAGTTAAACAACATATATTGTGGAAAAGGTCTTTTTATACTGATTCCTTCTTCCAAAAAAAATTTCGGGTATCCTGAGAGAATGCCTGCTTAGCAGAAAATTTTTTTTCAGTGTTCATGAAACTTATTTCTGATGGACTGCTGTTTTAACAATTTTCCTCCAGTTTATTATTATAATAATTACTAGAATAATAAATAATATTTATAATCGAAATTAAATTTTTTTATTGGATGCAATAATGAATGTAATAACTTTTTTTGAATAAATCTTTTATTATTTTTATTGTTTCCATAAAGTATTTTTGAATCGGACGAGCGATATTTTCATATCTAAACCTGAATTATGGTCTTGAAGATTATGTTTAGGTTTTTATTTAAAACCTCTGTAAATTTTCTAAGGAATGAGAACCTATTCAGTGACAAAATAAATAAAAAAGATCAATGTATTAGTACAAAAAGTTCTGGAGATTCTATCTAATTAATCTCTTTTAGGTATGCAAACCAACTAATTCTCAAAGTTTGACAAATGTTGTATTAGGTGATGCATGTAACGATGAAGATGAGTGTACGTTATTTGATGCATGTGACGGTAATGGTCAATGCAAAGGAATCTTAATGCCAAGGTGTAATGAGTCACCAAACCCTGGAGATATAACTACACCTAGTAAGAAAATTAGAGCAGTTTTTAATACAAAAATGGCAAATTCATCTCAATCCATTATGTAATGTTTTTAACACGTCATATATCTTTCTGCCTTTTTTGAGTCAAGCCAAGATTGTTGCATGAAGATTTTTATCAAGGTTAAATATTTTTTGGATTATATGTTTCCTTGCAGCTTTTTTGGATTGAAAAACGAAATGGATTATCTGAAATTTTTTATGGTGATACACTGAATAAATCTTTTCAAAACCATTCCCTAGTAAATTCGAAATTTATACTTGGTTCAGAATTTTTTTTCGCTTAGAATTCCATATTAAGATATTTACCATATATGAGTGAGCAGGGTGGTTTCCACAACAAACATTTACATAAAGATGGAGATTTCACTTTAAAATCTGGACATGGTTGTTTTATCCATAATTAGTGAAAAATCTGAGTTTGATTTCAACCATAATGCTTCATCGTAAGATCGCACCAATTTTTTTCAAATTTATTTGGATAATTAAGAAGCTTTGGTTACAAATAATTTGCTAGGTTTATGGAGAACTTCATAAATTGTGTAATCATATAATAGAATTTCTCAAAACTTTCATACAGTAATTTGGAGTTTTGAATGAAGATATCAAGGAACATATTTGCTGTACACATCTAGAATATATTTATTTGATTACAAAAAATATCACAAGCTCATAATTTTCACATGTTGATAATTTTTAATACTGATTTCCAAATTTAGAATAGACCCTCCCATCTAATTTGCTTTCAGTGGTAACAATAACTGTACGTTTAGAAGTCTCAGGTGTAAGAATTAGTTTCAATTATTTTTAAATTCTAAATTAAGAAGGAAAAATTATTCTATTTTAGGTAGTTTACAAACACATAATGTTATTCCATTTCCTGTTAATGAGCAAATATAAAATTGACAAAATATTCATCATTATTATCAGTGTTAAAATTATCAATCTGTTAGTTGATAAAAAAAGTTCTCCATGGTGTAAAACTATGTCAATGGTTCGATATCATCAAAGTTTTTCTATGAAACATTTTGCATTAATATTTTTTTATTGATAGTTTTTTTTACAAGCATTTTTTTTGAGAAAAAAAGACCAATCAGAATAATGTAAAATTAACGGACAGAGTAGTGTAATCAAAGCAGAAAGAGTGATATAACCAAGCTTTATTAATTCTGTTCGCCAATCATTTGTAAATTCCTTACCATTTGTTTTTAGAATCGTGCGATGGTGTTATTTGTCTAAAAGGCTCTCATTGTGTCAATGGGGTGTGCGATTGCAGATTTACACCTTTTTATGGAAAATTCTGCCATCTAAGTAAGTCAATTTAAAAACATATATGTATTCTTTGGACTTCGCTGTTTTAAAACTACAATAATTTTTCAATAATGGCTTATATATTTGATAGAAAAAAAGAAGTTACACTACTAATGTAACTTTATCCCAATATCCCAATTTGTACAATAAGTATATAAATTGTTTGTTTAAACATATTAATGGGACAACAATTCTTGCGGAGGGTTTGCTTGCAGTTGATAATATTTTCTTATTTTTTTCTAATTTACCAACAAAAAGTTTTGATAGAGAAAAAAGTAAAAGGAAATTGTGTAAAGTTTTTGAAACATTCCCGGAACATTTAGGTTTACATCTTATTATGAAAATATAATTAGACTATAATAATTTGGAGAATTTTTCAGTAGGTTTTTTTTCAAATCTTTGTAAGAGAGTAATAATATAAAAGTGCAAAGTGAAATAAGGCAAAGGTGAAGGAAAAAAAGAAACAGACAAATATCAAACTGAAGGCCATCTCTAATCGATATTTACTTTTCTTCTAACACCACAAACCAACGAGAGATTACGGAAAAGGTGTGCCAAAAGATTTACTATGAGGCTCTTGACACCTTAATTACAAGAATAACAGCTCACTTTGATCAACTGGATTGGGTTGTATACCGAAATATGCATGAAGTTTTCATGAATACACTCAGTTGTGAATCCTATAGAAGCTTGGTGTTGTTTTTAACATAATCTCCGGTGTTATACAAAAAATGCAATGATAAATACAAACAAATTAGTTTTGTTTTGCAGAGTCGTTTTCCGCCCTAAAACGCATGGAAACGTATTTCTGATCAACTACAATAAATAAGCGCTTAAATTTTCTCATGCTTTTACACGTCTACAAAGAAAGAACTGATGAAATTGACATCTTTAATTTGGAAATGAGTTTACAATTTTTTGGAAAATTTACGAAAAATGACATTAAGTATAATTTAAAACTTTTATTTTTTTTTTTCAAGTAAAATACTAAAAAGAAATATGCTTCTCATTTAACAAACTCCATTTTCTGTGAAAAAAGTGCAAAATTTTAGGCTAAATAATTATTTGTCTTAAACTTGATCTTCCTTAATATCATTAATATATTTTATGTGGTCATGATTGGAATAAGCGTTACATGACACGCATAACTTTTGCTGTAACCTTTTTCCTTTTTGCAGTTCTTTACAAAGATATCAGAGTTAGGGTGAGTATTCTACATGGAAGCCTTACTTCTATTATCAATTACTATTGTCTTTTCTTTTGCATACCTAGTTCCGTTTCCTTAGAAGAGGTTTAAAATAAATTTAAGCGATTTTGAAATATTTGATTTATGAATTTTATCAGCAGCGTGACGGTGATGGCATGTATATTCTATATTCTTTATGACATTTTATTCTTATCATAAGTATCCTTTTTTGAGATGTTTGAAATTAAATATGCAATTTTCTAACATTTATACTATTTGCTCTTCTTTTGTCAATTAAGCAGCGTGACGATGATAATGTGTGCTCTATGCATTTTTTCTTACCATGAATACTTTTATAAAATTTTCATTAGTCATAAATATCAATTTCTCGAGATGCTTGAAATATAATAAGTGATTTTTGGTATTTATATTGTCTCATCTCATTAGGTGTCGTCACATAGGTGCCAATGTTTGATAGGTTTTATTGGTTAAAAGACTATTTGAAAGATCTTGATAGCTCACTGGGATTGACATGCATCATGGTCTTGTAAAGTATGAAAACCCTTTTTGAATATTTTCCTAAAATTTGAACAGTCAGTGTGGTGGTGACGTGATATTTTTCAAGATTTTTTAGTTTTATTTTAGTGTCTTTAATAGTCTTTTAAATACGCTTTAAAGAACAGAGAGCTAGTTCCGTACGTAGATTTTCTTGTTTTGGGGAGTTTTAAAATGCATCCGTTTCTAAAAGAGTAAGATAGATCCTTCATTTCAAACTTTTCCCACATTAACTGCAATCTATTAACAGACTTTTACATTTCAATCATTAGAAAATGGAGACGTTTTTTATGAATACTAAGAGTGTTTTCAAGGTAAGTATTTCATCAAAGCTTAATGTAAATTTTGATGAACTGTTCAAAGTGCACATTTTTGTACCTTGTGAATCACATTGTAGTTAGCTTTCTTTCTAAACATCCAGATTAAAGGACAAAACAAAAATTAATTTAAAACCTAACTATGTACAAAAGTATTAGTTTTTTATAACACTCAAAAACTTACGAATCCTCATCAAGCAACTGAGCTTGTTATTGGCTTTTACACACAACCTTTGAATATAAGTTGAAAAATTTATTAAAAAGTTTATAATCTATCGTAATCCTAAGAAGCATAACTTCTTTTTTTGTAAAAATATTCTTACTAAATATATAAACACCATTGTGTCAGATTATTTGCACTAGATTCTTTCTTTCTTAATATTTATCGTTTCTGTGTTATGTCAATAACTTAATAACGTCTTGATAATATCTTAATAGCACGTTAGCTAACTGTACAAATTTCTTAAAATGGAATCCTCATTCTTCTTCTGCATACATGCTTTGTGTTCAACCTTTGACCTTAGGATTTGCAAAAATCGCTAAAACTGGCGCCATGGGTAAATATTATTAAGTAAAACGAGAGCGTTAAAGAAAGTCTGCAACATTGGAATTTTCGCCAACCTTTTATAATATTGTTAATATGTATAATAATGAGAGATTCCGAAAGATCAGATCGTGTTATTAAATATGCTAACAAATCAATTAATCTTAGAATTAATTATAGGTTACAAAAAGTACCTCAAAATAAAATAAAGATCGAAGAGAAACTAAATATGAACCTTTCATACAATGTTTAAAAAAAAGTTTTAATCAGTTGTATACATCTACTTATGAATAAGATCACTTGTTATCATTTACAAAAATAAAGCCATAATTGAGCATTTATTTAAAAAGTTATCTATTTAAAAAAAAGCGAAGTAAATTGCCAAATGAAAATAATTATTGCCAAATCTATACTGTGCATATATCTCATCTTATGAAAATGAAACAAATTTTTGGTCTGATCTGAATTGGTAGCTGCTTGGGATCTCTTGTACACTTTGCTTGTTCACAGAGACTAGATTTATGCCAAAATATGGTCGATTTAAACTAGTGTTTTGAATTTCTCTGGAAGTCTTTTTATTCATTTCTCTAAATTTATGGTTCTTATATGCCCAAATATGGCAATTTTAGGCCTAAAAGCAATGTTGTAAAAATTTATAAAATTTATAAAATTGCTAAAAATTTATTTATGAATTTATTTTTCTTTCTATAATTTTGTGCGAAATTTGAGTATCATGAAGTGATTCTTTTGAATCTTATGGCCGCCTGTTGAAAATCTCTCTTTTCCAGTACTAAACCTATCTATATCAATACTTTCATCAGAAAAGAGGTTTTAAAACATTTTTGACATCCGATTATTATTTATTTTCAATTTTCTACAAACTTATAGGACCTAGAGGGCAGTTTTTCACCTAAACCGAATATGAATTTATTAGGTCTAAAAACAATGCTTTTGAAACTTATTCAAAATCCTTTATTGCCTTTTAGCTAAATTTTGCTTGAAGCTAGAGAACCAGCCTTAAAGTTTATCTTAATTTTATATTAAAATTTTTCTCTAAATTACCTTTGGAAAATATGGTAGTTTTTTCACCAAAAATGGCGTTTTTACAACATAAATATAAATATTAAATAAAATAAGACCTAAAGATTGACTTTTGAGGAACTCCATAATGTACCTCGAACCAGTTACTAAATTTAGAGATTATTTTTATTCTCTGTTTACGTCCTTTCAGATAACTCTTCATCAAAAGTAAACTGCGTTGACAGAACCCATAGACCTCAAACTTAGCTAGCAAAACTTAGCAAGCAAAAGGTCATGTTGTATACAATCTAATTCTTTTTTTAAAAAAATTATTATAATACTGTTGATTTAATTATTATTACTTTTTATTATCTTTTTTAACTTTTTTTAAAATTAGGGCCGTAATGAAAGTGCGATTGTACCTAGTTTTGAATAAGGGGAACTTAGATAAAGTTTGCGCCATAAAATTGTTAATAAGAAATGGTTAAAAAGCTAATAACCCTTGCGTTCTAACGCTTTTTTTATTTACAGGCTTGGAGCAATTTTGTCAACCAAATAAAGATAGGCCATGTGAAAAACCGTGTAACAATGCTAACTTAGTTAGTGATGTAGAAGGCGAATGTGAATGCGAAAGCCCTTGTTATACCGTTGATAACAATGGTATTGGAGGAAAATTTTGTCGGCTGGTTAAATCTTGTTTTGAATTCGATATTTGCTATAGTGAACTTCAGTTGGATGAGAGTGGATGCAGGGTTAGTATACATAAACGATTGTTTCACAAATACCATGATTTGCCTAAGTATCACTATCATGAGAACATTTTTTTATTCATGGTGATTTTTAACAGTTCATATCTCCTCACATTTGTGACAAGTTGAAAT
>JAUZNK010050188.1:0-16029 GCA_035046665.1 Euphysa ruthae
ATATATAATATGTTCAATTTTCCATTAATAAATGTGTTATATGTACATGAAAAGATAAAGACCTACACACATAAATGTGAAAGCGGAAGGCGCATAAGAAGAAGTAATATAACATGATGACATTTTTTGATCACGTAAATAATCTAAAAAATATACCAAGCAAATAGGTGTATAAAACTTTTCACTATTCACCTCTGGATTGCAAACATTAACTTCAATAAGGGGTGTAGTTACACCGTTTGTTAGGCTAAATACTGTTAAATTATTTCAGTTATCTGGTAAAATATAGTTAGGGGATTGCGTTTAATTTCCCCCTTTTATCAGGCGTTTTAGCAAACGCCTGATAAACGGAACTTTCGCAAACGAAATTACTTGGCTTGATATTATTAACCCAGTACATAAGAAAGTCAATACAAATATACAACTAGTTCTAGGCCTATTAGTTTACTATCCGCTCGATGAAAAGGTTTTGAACACATAATATGTAGGCCAATTATATAACTTATCAAAAACTTTTGTGATTTTAGCAACTAACATGCAGTATTTAAGCTTTTTAAAAACTGCTAAATTGTTCGTCCTCATTTAAGGCACAAATCACTCTTCCAAATGATTTATTCATTACTAAATTAATTTCATGTATAGCTAAATATAGTAGCATCAATCTAGAAAACAGAAAGCAGCGAAAATCCCTTAATGTTTAGTTAATAGTCCTGCATGACGTCGGTAGTGATTTATTCTTGACCTTATTCCCTCTAATATATTCATAAAATGACTTACTTTTGTTTATTGATGAATCAATAATTCTTGATTTTGCAGATGATAGATAGCACAATATCATCATATCACTGTTCTATTCAGAATTTAGCCATCAAATGAAAATTTAATGTATGTTTTGCAACAATCGTACTTATGGTTGTAAATTCTGCTAAAATTCTGTTCTTGATCGTAGTAGAAAAGTTAATGGTTAGTTAAATTTCTTTGTATAACCACTTTCTCTAATTTCTCTCTTATTCTGAAGGTATAAGTAAGACAGCGAATCCTCATTCCAATGTGCTTATAATAGGAGACGTTAACAGAAACAACTCTGAAATGCATTTATTTAACTTGTCTTATTTTTACTATATTCTTTCAACCTTGATTCTTTGCAGGAAAGCAAGTAAAAACCGTGCTCTATCATATCGAAACCAAGGTTTCATAGATATTCTTAACGACGATATCAAAACAAACAAGATTTTGTCACATAAATATCTCCCTTCTCTGATAAAAAATGGAAATTATAGTGATGATTTTTAGATAGATAGAGACAATTTGACGGCATCATGACGTTGCAAATACGTTAAATCGTCGTCGATAACACGCGATATGAAAAAAAATTTGACAAAAGGCTATTTTAAACCACGTCGTCGTTGCGACACTTTACAAATGTTTTCAAAACAACTAGTTTTACCTCAAAACGACGTTAAAACAACGCCTTGGTAAAGACCTGTAACGACATCGAATATATGTACAATTAAAAAAAAGCTTGACTTTGAAACTACGTTCCGAGTTTATTATTATTCATTATCAAATAAGACGTTAAATCAAAAAAAAGTAAAAAAATTATTGAATCCTCGTATAACAGAAAGGAGCCCTTTCAAAAGCAGTGTAATGAAAAGATAAAATGGGCCTGATAGGTCAACTCATCATTTTCCACATTAAATTGTGTGCATGTTTTCTAATTGCAATAATCATGAACAACTATTTTAAACCTAAACTATAATTTATCAAGATAGCTCTTTTTCCCTGCATAATTTTTATATCAAATCATTGTTAACATATGAAGTGAAATTGCAGATATACTTATTTTCATCTCAAATTAGAAGAAATAATGCACTACGTGTCCATTCCTGTGTGCACGGTGTGGCACTATGATGATTAAAAAAAGTCTAATGACAAAAAAAAGTTCTAAAGAAACCTGTTTCTATATAAAACATTTTGTAATCATTCAATTAAAACAAAACAGTCTGACTAACATTGCTTACCACATGTTGCTTTAGTTTACCAGATTCACTCTTCTGGTCATTCGCTTATAGTTCGACTCTCTCGTTAGTAAACATGTTTACTGGTTAGTTATACATTTAACAAGAATTTGTAATTGCTTGGTAACAAAATAAATTTACTGAAATTTAACTATTATTTGCTTTGAATAATGTTAAGAAAATATTATTCCCTGCAACAGAAAAAAAAATATATATATAACACTGGTAGCTTCAAAGTCGTCAAATCGCTTTATCGAAACTAGCATTAAGTAGACATTGACGTTATGTCGACAAAACTGAGTCGACTTAATATTTTACTTAAAATTTGCTGAATTAGAAATTTCAAAAATGACATAAAAAGCAGTTCCTAAATAGACTTTGGTCTCTTTGTTTCTAGTCTTGCGAGATGAAATACAATTTTACTTTTTAAAACTACAGGCATAAAACAATTTTGATGTGTATATGTCATATGTGTTGGCAAATGGTGCTGCAGTCGATAGCACTTTATCTCATTTTTCAGGATACAACCAAGTGTATATATCTGTGACCTTTGAACGCTATGAGATTTATTAGAATAAATACTAAGAATTTAGTTACGTTGGTCCAACCATAGGTTAATTATTCTTCTTCAAGTTGAATCACATAATTTAACATTGCGTATGAAAACGACCATGTGTTGGTTTCATTTCTTTTACGTAACGGAATGCAGGGTAGAAAACGTTTGTTTTAGAAAAAAGATGGCAGTAGTTATTGTGGATCAGGGAAAGATCAGAAAGCAGGGGCGGATCTAATGTGTATCGGTAGTATCGATCGATACTGTTACAAAACTGTCCAGCTGAGAAGAAAAAAAAAATGATTTACAAAAATATTTACATTTAAAAAACATATGAAATGGCAACTTCTCGGTCGACTTTTAAAACCAAAATTTATAATTTTCGAAAACTTTGCGGAATATCACTTTCGTCGCGCAAAAACTTTTCCATATGATACGCGTGGTTACTGTATAAATTTTGAAGCCAATATGCTGACCGATGCTATTGGTCTGGACACCTAAACCATTGACTAATAGAGATTCTTAACAATGGCCTGACATACCCATAAGTCTAGTTATATCACAGATACTGTTAGCCTTGTCAAATGACCTAAGCTCAGGTAGTGTTTTAATTTCACAAATAACACAAGAAACCAGGCTTCATCGATACGCATCAGCCTTGAAAGTTTCACCACCAAACACTTGGTATATCGATTGAATTGTATGAAAACATAGAATTTTATATTTCCCATCCATAACTTATGAATATTTCGAGAGAGAGATTACATCGTTTTCAGCTTTCAGCAGGCAGTTTTTTTAGTTGTATTTTATCGGAGTCTTCCTTTACAGAGTTTGATGAGCACAATCTTTCAAAGGCGATAATTAAAGAGGAAGAAAACAATTCATTAAATTACCAGTGAAGTTCATTTTTATGTATACTAGCTTCAATATTGTAAGTATAGCCAAAGTTACTTTTAAATTCATCAACTTGTATTGAACTTCATCCAATTACAAATAAAATAAATGTTTCACCTCACGATCCAGGACTTTTCATAGAATCAATAAACAGTCAAATGTTCAAATCAATGTTTAACAATCAAATTTATAAATTTATGCAAAATGTTTGGAAACCTGTTAAAATTCATATATTTCCACTAAAAACATTTGGCAAAGATAACCATTCTTTGAAATTTGCATAGTTGAAAATATATCCATGGCTTGTTTATTCTAAATACTTGGATGGTGCATTTTGTTTACCATGTCTGTTATTTTCTCCTTGGTATTTAAAAAATTCTATTGGACATGTCTTAATAAAGAAACCATTAGTTTACTGGCCGAATGAAGTTAGTAAATTTAAGCTCCATTCGAATCCCAAAGATGGCATCCATCAGTTTTGTATGGCGAAGTATCACAGTATCATGAACATTATGTCTCGAAAATCTGTTTCAATTGCTGTTCAAGGAAGAAGTTTAGCGTTACAAAAGATATTGGAAAACTGCACAGTACTAGCATCCATTATCGAAGTTTTAAATTTTTTGGTCGGCAAAACTTAGCTTTCCGTGGTGATCGCGACGATAATTACTTACCTGGTGATCTAACTCTCGCAAGTAAAATAAACTTTGGAAATTTTAAAGAACTTTTACGATTTGTTGCACGTTACGACAATGATTTAAAAATGCACTTGTTTGGAAAATCTGGACATGCAATATGGAAGAATTATACCTATATGTTTAAAAAAATTCAAAACACACAAATCAATGAATGTGGTAATGAAATTTTGTGCAGCATAACAAACAAAGTCAGGTAAGCTAAATATTTTTCTGTTATTGCAGACGAAGCTGTCGGTTGCTCCAAAAAAGTACAAATGCCTTTAATTTCTCGCTTTGTTGGTTCATCCTTTAATATACGAGAGGAGGTTGTTGAATATATTGAAATGTGATACTGGTACACGTGGAAAGGCCGATAAAATTGTTGCTGAAGTTAAATAGATGGGCGAAGATATTCAAAATGCCAGAGGTCAAGGGTACGACGGTGCTAGTAACATGTCTGGTACAGTTGCACATATCCGAGAATTAAACTATAAATGTGTATATATTTACTGCTATTCGCATCAGTTAAATCTGGCTGTTTCTAGTTCGTGTAATGTGCAAAGAGTTCGTATCGTCATGGATAAAATTGCTGCTATTTCTCTCATCTCTAACTTTTCACCTATACGTAACAAATGTCTTTTAAAATACATCGAACTTCTTTGTCCTGATAGTTCCAAGAAGAAACTTTTAAATGTATGTCGTAATCGATGGCTTGCTCGGATTACTGTTATGGCAGTCTTTGAAGATCTGTTACCTGCTATAGTTGCTTCTTTCTAAGAAATGAGTGATAATATAGACAAAAATAATGTTTGGAACACTAAAACATCTTCCGAAGCTTCACCTTACTTAAAATTATGCACTAGTTTTAATTTTATTGCTACTGTTGTTACTTCACGAAATGTTCTTTTTTACATTGAATAAGTTACTGAAATGCTACAGTCTAAATCTAGTGGTATAGCCAAAGCTTTAAAGTTTTTTTTGGCTAATATGAAAATGACTTTATTTGTGTAAAGGCGTTGCGCAGTGATTTAAATGTGTGGAAAGGCTATTGGACTGTACTTTATACTGGTAATTTTCCTAATACAGTCGGTTTAACTTTACAGCATTTGAAGAAATTAAGTCCTGATCTTTATCCAAACATTACCATTGCATTAAAAATTCTCGCAGTTGTACCGTCAACTTCATGTGAATGTGAGCGTGCTGTATCCACGATGAGGTGGCTTAAAGAATATTCACGGAATACAATGAATCGACTGAATGGTCTGGCTTTAATGACTATTCATCGGGATGTTAAGGTCTGTACTCAAAAAGTTATTGACAGGTTTGCACCAGCTGGTAATTACATACTTGAATTATAATAAAGCATTTTTGATTTTGCAACTAAATTCTTTTTGTGTATGGAGTTAGTTATAGATATGGAGTTATTATGATATATATTTCCAATATGTCTAATATATTAACAATTTTCTAGTGTACTATAGTTCTTCCATTTCTTTTTTAAATAACTTGTTAATTGTTTTGAAAAACCTTGTGTATAAATGGAAAATAATTAAGAAAGAGGTCTGAGTAATCAGAATAAAGTGAAGAAATTACTGACTGCAATGTTTCTTCAAATGCATTTAAATACTCTATATGTGAAGTTGAAAAGTTTTGACTATGCGTTTCTGAATAATGTTATAAACAGTGTTGCTAATAATTTGCTATTCTCCATAGTTGTTTTAAAATGTGTGCTATTTATTTTACTAATTACTCTGTTCAATCACATTTAGTGAAAAATTTATACTATGTGAAAATGTTGTTAATGCTTCATGGTGTAACAGATCACATACTATATCAAAGAAATAAACTACATTTTGTGCAATTATCTTTGTCATTTCAAAAATACTTCTCTTTTTGTTGAGAAATAAGTGTTGGTTGTGATGTTATTGATGAGTTATTTGTTAGGTTTAAAAACAAAAGGAAATTTTTGTCAAAAAAAAATATCTTATTTTTTTAAAAAAAAAATAACACTTCCTACACCTTTTTTTGTTTTTTCTTGTGAGTTATATATCTGTTGTGTGATTTATATCTTCATTTTGGTTTTGGCATAAATTTCCACCACTTTTATTTTCAATTGTTCTGAATTTACCTGAAAAAGTGATATTGAAAATTTATCTTCTATTTGGATTTATCTGCAAGCCAATGCAATTAGCTTTTCAAAAAGGCCTAGTTCAACAAAAGTATTTCTATGTATAACTAGTTTTCTGTAAACACTCCAAAATAGCAAAAAGCAGTGCACGCGCAATAGATGAACTTAAAAAATGTAGAGGAGTCTAAGGGTTAAAATATTGAAGACGTATTTGAAAAAGTTTTTCTTTGATTGATGTTAACAAAAAATAATTTTGAGTAGAATAATTACTGTGGATCATTTTTATGTTGATAGTTTTATCTTTTTTAATTGTAAAGCATTATTTGCAGCTTAGTTTTTTCTATTTCTGTACTTTATTTTTGGATAAAGTTTTAAATATTTAGTTCTATAAAATACGTACAGCAGATTTATGTAGATAAAAGCACTGTTCTGTGTACTTTGAGGTGAATCTAATATTGTGTTCTTCACTTTGCTTTAAGAAGATTGGTAAATTTATTCTAACTTGCTTTTGATATGATAAATACTAGTTCACATATTTTTCTTGTTTATGAAAAATGTTTGGTAGTAAAATTTTAAAATGAATTGGGAAAGATTTACCTGACCGTGTCATGTCAGTTGTTATCAGAACTGTTTATGGTTGATTTTGTTGAAGAAAAATTTTAAAAACTAAAAACCATGATAAGTTTTTCTTCTGGCAAAATTACACGGCATAGAGCATATTAGCACATTATATAAGCGTCGAAATGCCTAATTGTTGACCGGAGGCAAAACTTTTCAATTAGTTTAATCTCAGTAACTAATTAATGGTGATTTTTTTAGTACTGTTTTTTTGCCACTGATATAGTACCCCAAATAAAACAGTTTAAACTAAAAAAAACTTTAAAAAAAATTAATTCTTGCTGGAGTATGCAGTTCAAACGTATATTTAAATAAAAGGAAATTCCATAAAGAATTGCTGTCAGCACTTGCTTTCATTACCTGACAGATTTAACCGCTATTACTTAACGAGGCGCTATTAAGCTATATAATTTTCAGACGCCGAAACGGTTTTTCCCTTTTGTACATAGAGCTCCCAATTGAACTTTCGGTAAAGAAAATCATTAATCTTTTAAGGGTATCGAGCCCGCTCCCCTCTGACAGAAATCAAACTCTTAATCGCACGGCTAGATAACCAGTGCCAAAAGTATTGAAATTTTTGCATTAGATGAGCGAATATTTGAAGATGAAGCATATGAACGCGAACCCCACACAAGAAACAAGGATCTAGTTTTTCATATACTACAACAAACTTGGAAAACAAAGAAAGATCTGTTTCGTGTTTTGGTTGCTTTTTAGAAAGAAGGAGATGGTTGGGATTGTTGGTTGTCGTGTTGACTAGCTGATATAAAATAAATAACTCAAACTGCTGATCTCAAACTTTTAATTAAAGTGAATTCAATTTGAACTATATTATATTCAACAAGAAAGCACGGATTTATCCTGATAATTTTTTCTATTGATTTTAGTATTAATGCTAATTGCTCTGTTCAAATTTCAGGGTGAGGAATGTTTTATTCAGCTCAATATAATTCATTATTGAAGTCCTAATCTAAATCTCCCAAATTTATATCACATGAGTAAAAATGCTTACTTTATACTCCTGAGATTTTCAGCAGTGTCAGCCAAACAAACACTTCCTTTATCGATTGAGTTTTCCGTTTAGATAAATAATTTATTAGCAACTGTTATTGTTGTCTTAATACTTGGTTTCCACTTTTTGTTTAAATTTTCATTAGATACTTCATGCTGTTGTGATTAAATAAAAATTGATTAGTTAATATATCCTCCACTAAAACTTTTTGTCATGTGTTGACTTAATGCTTAATTTTCGTTTTATTTTATAACTTACTCATATGTCAATTATTGATTTAATGCATGATTTTCGCCTTTGTGTAGAAGTTATTTATATCAAATTTGATTTCACCCTCATTAATTAATATATCTTTCACTCAAACGATATTTTCACTGTTACCTTAACGCTTGATTTTTGAACCTATGTGTAAGCAGTTACTTCAATTTCTGTGATGGGTGATTTAATGTTATAAAATTGTCATGTTTCAGTTGTAGATTTAATGCATGGTTTTCACCTTTGTGTATAAGTTCATTAGTTATATCAACTCTGATGCACTGGTAGATGAATGAATATTTTATCAATTACTCATATGGCAAATGGTGACTTAATTTTCACCTTTGTGTGAGATTTCATTAGTTACTTCCGTTTCTATGGCAGGTGAATGAATATTTTATCATTTACTCCTTCATCAGTAATAGACATAACGCTTGATTTTAACCTTTGTATAAAGTTTATTTAGTTCTTCAATTTACGTGGTAGGCGAATAAAAATGTTATCACTTAATAAAATTTCAACTGTTGCCTTAATTCTTGATTTTCACTCATTGTTTAAAGTTTTATTAGTTACTTCATGCAGTTGTGATTAAATATTAGACTTTTTATTAAAGCTTTATAAGTCGTCTGTTCACTTTTAATGCTTGATTTTCACATTTTTTTATAATTTCATTATTTATTTAAATTTTGATACCACCTTGATTATCCTCCACAAAAACTTTATATGTCAACAGCTGACTTAATGCTTGATTTCCACTTTTGGCTATAACTTCAGTACTTCGATTTTGATGCCGCCGTGATCATTTAATATATTCTTCACTAAAACCTAATATGTCAACTGTCGACATAATTCTTATCGCATAAATTATGCGTAAAAGCACCAAAAAACTAAAAAGCACAATATATGTATCAAAAAAAAGTTAAGTCATCGTGTTCAAATTTTCTCAATATATTCTCTAAACCGACCTCAAGGATGTGTACCAAAATCTAAGAAATATCTTATTTTTTGTAGATTTTGAATAATTTTTTGTGAAATTTTCTAAATTTTATTTTTTTTTTTTTGCTTTTCATTAAATACAGATGCTAAGGATGAGTTGAAAACCGACTCTGTTTTTCGTCTTGAGCCTTCCTTAACTGGTTGAAATAATCGAATGATGCTTATAGTACGTAAACAAAAAGAATATTGTATACAGAAGGTACGAGTACAAGTGAGTTTTTTTGTGAGAAATGTACAATAGTCGTTAAAAGTATTACTCATAAAAAATTTTCCAAATACGGAGAAGAAAAGTTTAATTTGGGGACAGGTGAGAAATTTAAAAAAGATGCTTATAAATAAAGAGAAGAAAACGGAAGATCCCATCAACACAAGAAGCCTTTTTCTAAAGAGCTTTAAGCAACCAACTTTGTCAATATGTTTCCATTGGATTATATGCTCATAGTGTGCTTAGGTTAAATGCGGAGATGGATATTTGAGTTACAAATGTTGGAAAAATATCTGGTAATAATATTCACGAAGTTACTGTCAAACTGGTAGCTTTGAATTGAAAGCTACCAAGTGATTTTGTACATCAAACAACAACGCTAAATGAGCTTGCCGCACATTTTTGCTTTATACTCGCACATTTGTTCTCAACTGTTTTTACTCGCAAATAGAAACTGTAGATATTCTTGTTTATAAGCACTTCTTTAGCTTTACTGTTGCTATAAGGTTTATGTGTGAAAGCAACATTCATGTTCGTTATTCACATCTCCAATGTGCTCGTAGGCTCGTAAAATACTTTGTAGTAAATGCTAAGGAGATACGGCTAGCTTTTTTGAGTCTACAATTTTTATGGCCTCTTACATTTATGTAATGATTCTGTGTTGTACAATAGTTCTCTCGAAAAATTATTAGCTTTCCAGTTTGAAAGCTGTCTCCGAAAGTTAAAACGATTGGCGCGTAGCAAACGCAGTTTTTTCAGATATTTAAAATCCTGTATGAAATGAATGATGTCAACACATTACAGAAGCTGATATGTAAACTAAACACATCCAAACGAGATGATTGTTTCTTAACTGAGACTTGTGTAGTCTTCTTGCAGACCTGAATGTGGTGATAATGGTCACACACTATTCACATCCAACACCTGTGTGCTCTAATGTTCCTATGAACACATAATTTATATTCTTCTTTCTGTTGTGTGAACAAATATTTAATTATTTTCGTTAACGTTTTGTTTACCTTTCAGTCTCATAAAAGTTCACTATTCTATTGTTACTATCAATAAAGAGGGTGTGGAAAAAAAGTGCACGGTTTTTTTGCATTGGGTGGATGAAAACAACGCAATTGTGTACTGGCCTCCAAAAGGTAAGAAGCCGATAAGTTATTTTGCAGGACATGAGTTTGAAGAAGTTTGATATTCTTCAAGTAACATTTGAGAAAGACACGAAGTATAAGCGTAACGATTACATGGATATGGATTCTAAATATTTATATAGTGACTTTGCAGCAAAAGGCTAGTTTCATTCTAACACTAAATTCGGAATTAGCTAACATCTTAAATGATAATTTGATCCTGAAAACTGAATTGTTGATTCACTAAAAGTAAACTACAGATAAAAAAATTTTATGTATCTCCTTAGGAATCCTTTACCACGAATAGACAACATTCACAGCGTTTTTCTTTAATTAAGAACTCCCTTCTCTTCCACCACCTCCCTAAAAATCAGTTTGATATTTAATTTAAGATTTTACTAAATTTTTTTGTATTATTATTACACAGAAAACTGTAAGTACTTATAACTTTAAAGCTGTAAAATATTATGAGTGAATCAAAAATTATTTATCAAACATGTTTCACAAACAGAGTAACCATTTTTCTTCTCGTTGCCTTTATTTTGGTAATTGAAAGGAAATTGGCAGTTTTTCAAACTTGTTTTGGTTTGGTTTCATGCGTTATTGGCGTTATGTGCGGTCCAAGAGCGCTGGCTAACACCATGATAATTTCCTGCCTACATGGTTGTTTCTTCCTTGAAAGACTCGCAGGTGTGTCTGCGGTAGATTACTAAAATAAGTATTGTCCATGCATATCTAAAAATATAACATTTTTATAAAAAATAATTTAATTCACAAGTAAACCTGGCAATAAGAAAATTGACAGACTAGTGTATGTTTACTTTTCTCAATGAACTTCATGAGAGTGATTGACACACATTTGCCAAAATATTCTGTGTTTGAGGTGAGCAAAAAAATCAATTAAAATTTTTTTTTTTAAAAGGTATTCAATTAAATTTTCGAAGCATTCCCGGGAAAAGAATCCAGGAATTAAAAAAAAAACCTTTCATATCTGATGATGATGAAATTACTAATTTTTTCTATAGAATTACTAATACAGTTATTCTCAGGTCACCAAGGTAGCAATTATCCCATCCCGTTCAGAAATAATTACCAGCGGTTTCTTCTAATCTCTTTACAAGTGCTGTTTTTTTGTAATATTGGGAACATAAATTACAAAGAAAATCACAATGTACATCAAACAACTCACTCATCGTTCACAACCTTCAACACACAATTCTAGATTCGACAGTCATCGCGCAACTTCAGGTTATCACTTAGACAGTTACCAATATGTTCTGAACCTTTAAATTATATTTCATGGACTCAGCACTCACTGGGCAATTTAAGTTAATTACAAAAGCAATTGCCAAAATGTTCTGAAACTTTATCTCTCGTTTTTTTTATAAATAGAAATTTAAAATTATAAAAAATAAAAGACGATTTTAATATGTTTTTAATATGGAAAAATCTTTTGTGTGTTTTTAAAGTACTCGAAATATTAGGATATTTTTGAAAACTTATCACATTATGAATTCTTAATGATAGCGGAAACGCAACATGGCACTTTTATGTGTCGTTAAAAACCGTAAATCGATTCTTGGAAAAATGCCCCTGAAAATTTATCCCAAATAGTTATGCCCCCGGGGAAAAAGTCCTCTAGAAAAATTCCCTTTCATAATTTCATAATTTCTTTTTAGCAAAACTTCTATCAATTTTGAAGGACAATCCGTTTTTCTAACAGTTTTTGTAATAGAGTTTCTCTAAGAAACCCTTGAAAACACACAGAAAAAAATCTATGGTTGATCGCTTTTTGTACCAATTCCTTGTTCAGAAGCAATTTCTGGTTTAGAAGCAATTCTGATTCAGAAGCAATTCTAGTTCAGAAGCAATTCTGGCTCAGAAGCAACTCTGGTTCAGAAGCAATTCTGGCTCAGAAGCAATTCTGGTTCAGAAGCAATTCTGGTCCAGAAGCAATTCTGGCTCAGAAGCGACTATTAGACTGATGATGCTAAATATTTGAGTAAAGGTTAATTTTATAAGTGAACATATATAAATCTATATATAAAATCTAGATAAGATCACTATAAACCTCATGTTCATTATCAGAATCAATAAGGTTTATGGCTTTTTATATAACATCATGGCGTTGGTTTGTAAGGTAATTTCGATTCTTATTGGTTGAATAAATCAAGCAATAATGGTTTATCGCCAAGTGGCTGAGAGTTAGGTCATATGCTTTAAATGAGCGAAGTCTGTGGTTCGAGTCTTGCCGTAGATAATCATCATGTTTTAATAAGTTCTACTCCCGCCATTATGGTAAATAAAAAAATTTTTTAAAAATAATAAACAAAATAACACTAAATAAATGAAATATAATAAAATGATAAGGCCAAGTATCATTGTTATTTTCTACCGTCAGAAATCCTTATAAGAAATCTTTATATAGCATTGTTATTGCTTACCGTAAAAATTAGGTTCATTTTTGTGCAAAAAAATATCTGAGCATATCTTTTTTTTTTTTTTTTTTATTGATATTTTTCTCCATTGTTGAGTGGGCGATGCTTTTTATCTCATTCTAACTACTTTTTGAAATGGAGATGTAATCACATTGTTGTTACGAGATATCTTGTATTTCTATTAACAAAAAAGTTATTATAAGTTTTATAATTCTTTCACAAAAAATAAATTTTAATCTACCATGACAATCTTTTCTCATTTCATTTCATTTCATTGCCGAAAATATTTCAAAAGTTGCTTTTTTTATCCGTTGTCCAGATTTAGTCCTAACCTTGATTTAATACTTCATAAAAAGGCTCAAAAATCATAATGAAGTGAAGATATCTTAGGTAATTCGAGTTTTTGACTAGTTACAGAAGTCTTTTGAACGGTAAGATTTCTGCTCGATGAGGACTCTGAATAAAATCTTAATTCGGATGTAGCTTGAAGTTTTTCAAAATAAAAACTCGATTTGGACGTAGCATGGCGACTCATAATAATCTTAGTTTTGACGTAACTTAGGGACTCTGTTAAAAGAACTTTGTTTTTATGTAGTATGGGGTATCGGGATACAATCTTAATTTGATAAAAATCAGGTCTTTGATAAAAAATTTTAGTTTTTAAGTAGCATATGGACTCAGAATAATCTTTGTTTTGATGTAGTTTAGGAACTCTAATGAAAAATAAACTTAGTTTTCATGTAACTTTGGGACTCTGATGAAAAATAAACTTAGCTTTCGTGTAGCTTGGGGATTCTGATAAAAAAAAAACTTGGTTTTCATATAGGATGGAAACTCGGAATATAATCTTAGTTTGCTCATGTCGTAATTCTAGGTTGATGGATTGCGGGAACTGTCAGATGAGGCGTAAAAAAACTTAGTTCATATGAAAGAAGAAATGTGATAAAATGTTAGTTAGAAAACGTATAAAAACTGATGTTTATCCCCTTAATGCATGAGGGGCTTACACCAATGATAATCCTATGTTCTATACACAAAAATGACGCTCTTGCTGAGTTGAATACAAAAATTAAAAATTTCAAAGTATTTCACGTTTTTAAAATTATTTCTATACCCGTACTTGTGGCACCCATGTTTAATAGTACAAAATCACAGGAGGTAAAGGAATAAAATTTCCTAAAATTTCACTTTATTGGCCGCTGCGCTTCAGAATTTATGTCATTTTTTTCAAATTTCCTCTTAATTGGACGCTGTGCATTAAAGAGATATAGTTGAACTGATAATTTGATGCAACATAAAGTTTTTAAAAAGTGGGTTCGCCAGACTTTAAAAGGTTTTGTATAAACACCTTGTAATAAATAAATAAGTATAAACTTATATTAAAATAGTATTTTACAATATTTATCACAAACGCCTTTCATTACATTACAGCTGTTTTTATTTGATGTGAAATATCGATTAACATTTCCATGGTGCTTTAAATCGCCATTCGCATTTTTAAACCAATGTAAGATCCGTTAATAGCCCAAATAGCTATTTCAATACAATATAAATTGTTTTAAATAACTATTCTTTATCTCCGGTGTTGACGGTTCACACTCTCCCACCACCCACACTTACACCTGGTTTTTTAACTTCTCTTAGTGGTTATTCTTGCAATGTGAATCTTTTAACGGTCTTTATAACAATGTTGCGTGTAAATATAAATTTAAGAATTACACGCAATTGAGAAGCTATGTCGTGCTCGATTTCACAAGGCGGGTCTTTAGCTGGTCGTAATGATTGAGATATGATTTCTAATACAAGTTTATTTATTTAGCTTTAGGAAAACCAGCGTAAGAGACTATTTTTAATATAACTGTTTTATATCCATGTCAAATTTTATAAAAGGAGTAAGAGTCGTTACAATTTAAGTTTACAATGAAGTGGTTATAGTCTTAATATAAGGCATGAATCATCCGATCCAAATTTCAGATCTAGACGTGCTTCCCTTTTGTTTCAGCGCAAATAATACCTGGCCTGTCTATAATATTCATCCGCCCTTTAGGCAAACAACTAAAAAGATCTCCTTTAAATATTTTGGTTTTGTGTGTGAACCTATCTAACCATCTTTGCAAATGTACTTTTCCAAACAAATATCCTAAAAAGTTTCATGCAACTTTCACAGGAAACTGTATCTCGAATTTGTTTTTAATATTTTCCAAATATCAATGGTTGTTCCTAGATAGAAAGAAAAAAGCAGCCCATATTGTAACGGCTATTACACACCTTGTTTATACAGTTCTGTATTTGTCTATATGAGTCAAGTATGTTGCGGCTACGGTAGTTGAATGAGAAAATTACAAATAATGCCTTGAAGAAAATTGTTACAAATAATGTTTTGAAGAAAAAGCTAAAAAAATAAAGTTTTGTAAGGAACAGTTACAAACAACAAATACATTTTTCTTAATAAAATTTTGTTAAAATATAAATTAGACATTGGATATTACTCTGTCGTTGGCATGTAAATTATGGAAGGATATTAATCTGTCGTATAATCAATATGTTTAAATGGTGTCAGTTTTTAACCCTAACTTTACCCTGTTATGAAACTATCTAAAGATTCAACAAATGATAGCCAAGTTGAACATATATTTCCAAGTCGAATGGTTATGTCTGCGACAGAAACTTGATAGAACTTTTGAGGTACAGATATTTAGATATTTTTTGAGTCGTATTCTTTAAATAATAGACTAATTAATATATAATTGCCCCAGATTGTTACAAAACGATGTCTGGATGTCTCCCCTGCCACCATTCCTATTCAAATATCTAGTATACAAAGAATTCACCACAAAAGCTATTGAAAACATTTTAAACGAAAAGTGAGTTCGTTCCTTTAAGATGAATTTAGACATGAAATAAAGGGTACGGAGTCATTATTTATAAACACTAAAGTGAGTAAGTAAATATTTATTCACTATCAATAAAAAATTTATAAAATAAATGTTAAGAACGCCGTTTAAAAAAAAAAAATAAATAAATAAATAAATTTACTGCATACCACAATATTTTAAACAACAGGTATTGATAGCAGGGATAAGCACAAGAAAAGCCAAAGCCTTA
>JAUZNK010050199.1:0-16026 GCA_035046665.1 Euphysa ruthae
ATATAAACTATGTATTGCAACTATCCGTTTTATTAAATTATAATAAAATGCCAGTGTAACTCCGAACTAGTTTCCAGCAATTATGGCATCAAAAACAGACCTCAAAAAGAGAAATTTTTTGATTACATTTGAACTGAAAACTTTCTAAAAGAAGTCATACTTCCTACATGTAACTCAGGACTTCCAAGTTGAGTCAAGCGAAGGTTGTTGTTAGCAATCTCTTTCACAAGAGGTTCCAAGACAGATTGAGCAAGCCACTAAAACAGTGATATTTTGAAAAGAAGCGTCAAACAGAAACAGAGCTTACAACTGTTTTTAAATCGTAATATAAATAAAAATATTTAGTGCTTTTTGTTATTATTTATTTATTATTATATTATTATGTTCAGGATTAAGAACAAATGGATCTCCGCAGTATTTCCTTTTTTAAGCATTCAAATTATTACAATGATTGAAAATTATTTTAACTTTCAGCAATAATATAAAAATATAAAACGGTATTTTAGTCTCAGCAGGTAAAAACACGGTTGGTATAACAAAGATGTCACATAAAATGTATGTAACATGGTTGGTATACCAAAGATGTCGCATAACATGTGCGTAACATGGTTGGTATAACAAAGATGTCACATAACATGTAGGTAACACGGTTGGTAACTTCGTTCATAACCTGAAAAAGGCAACAGTAAAAATTTTAGAAATAAAGTTAAAGATAAAAAGTGATTTTTGGGCTTATCTTTGGACTGCTCTGGCCAAGCATCCTCATACTAAACAAAAAATGTTGAATTTCCAATGAGGTAACATGCAGTCCATTGTTAAATGACCCATGAAAGTTAACAGCAAAAGTAAAATTACCTTTCTGAGGTTCTCTGTCCAGTAATCCATGTGCTCTACACTCACACCAAGATGTCTCCAAATCTAATAAAGTAATATGCAGCTTTATCCAACTTCCAATCAAAGTTTCAGCATAATCAAGACATACTTTATGGGAAAAAATAAAAAATTTTAAGTTTTAGAAAAAAGTATTGGGGCTTCAAGAACAGTGCCAAATTTTTTTTTTCAAAATGACAAATATGTTCACAAAATTGGCATTTTCATCTTCCATAATATAAAATGAATCAAAAAAAAAAAAAAAAAAAAATTTGATTTTTAAACCTTTTTTCAATTCAATTCAATAGTATATAAATAAATAATAATCACAAATAAACTAAAACAACTATTTGTTTACGACTAATATAAACTAACAAATTTTATTATCCATTTGAAAATGCCAATACTTTGAAATATGTTGATAATTGAACATGAAAGCCAACTACGTCATTTATTTTTGGCAGATTTAAAACATTTAACACCTGAATTCCACTCACGGCGATCAACATGAATACAAAATAACTTTAAAGAATTTATATTATTATAATTATTATAATATGTGGCCTGGGAAAAATTTTCAAATGGCCCAGGTTTAGATTATGCGCTAATCATTATCTTGACTTTCTCTAACATATCATGCCTCTGAATTTTTCATTAAGCCCAAAACGGTGAGCTTTTACAAAGTGACAAGGCGTATATAAAAGGATGAAAAAGCTGTTTTAGAGAGATTGAAATACAGTCATATTAAAATAAGGTGTTGAGGAAAAGCAATAGGGTAAAATAAGATGATGTTGGTGGATGGAAAAACAGTTTTAAAATAAGGTGTTGAGAAAAGTTGATGGAAATTCATTTTTAGTGAAATAGGTGGCGAAGGACGTGAAAATCTTAGTATATAAAAAGTGTGTTTCCCACCAGGGCCTGAAAGAGCAATGTAGCAAGAAAATTTAGTGCAAAGTTCAGCACTTGGTCCATGAAGGTCAGTGCAATAATGATAATGTTGTAAGTACCTGGACTACTTTCAGGAATTGTCTTTTAGATGCCACTGATGAAAACCTGTGTGTGGACGAAAAGGCTAGCTAGACATAGACAGACCTGATGGTGGATAATGGGGTTGATCAATGTACAAAGGAAAAGAGGAGGTTTTGGAAAGAAAAAGGGTGATAAGAATATTTACCTAAAAGCTAAGAACAATCTCCGTTAACTTTGCTTTAGATGATTAAATAATTTAGATAAAAATTGTTAAGTATTGAAAAAAAATTCCTGATGACTGAAATTTATAAATGTGTACCGTATAACCTTAGAAGTATCTTTGTATTAAATCTTATTTCTGTACTTTCTACAGCCTATGGAACAAACTCATTCCAGTTTAAGAGCAGTTTTATTTGGAACACACTCCCAAATCTTCTAAAACTTCTCCTTCTTTGCAAATTTTTAAACGATGAATTAAAGAGTAGAAAGGTGAAAGGTGTTTGTGTAGGTGTTGTTTGTAATGTTTGAAATTGGCTGAAAAATGAAATGTAGTTTCCATTTAAGACTTACTTGTAGACTTATTTGCTTCATATTAAAATTTCTTGAATAATGAAAAAAAAACAACAACATTGAATTTTTAAAACTTTAAGGAATACGGAGAATTAAGAACTTCTGCATCGTGGCTGGAATAGAAAAGTGTTGACTCATAATACTTTCAAAACTTGATGAAGACCAAGGCATGTTTTAAGTCTACTTTTGATCTTACTTGATCTTATCCTTGCCAATAAAAGCTAATGTTTTCAAAATACATTACATTAGAAAAAAAATTACACAATGTTAAAATTCACTTTTTTTTAAACAAGAACCTATAGAATCTTAACAAAGAATTTTTTTTTTAATGAATGTAAACTTTTCTTGGATGGTTCTAAAACAGCTCATGGTTTCTCCACATTTGAGGGCATCTAACTAGAAGCCCTGAACAATCAGGAAAAAAACAAAATCTCTGAACCGCTGCTTAAAACTGCGACTTAGAGAGCTTTAGGAAAGAGTTTATTGCTAACAAAACAGGATATTCAGTCAGTACCGTGGATACCATAGACAATGGAATTGTGTCACTTCTTTAAATAAGTCGGTCCAAAAAGGTAGTAATCTAATAATAAGTAGTAGATAATAATAAAAAAACCGTCTAAAATGTTTTTAAACTTATTTTTTTCCTAGCAAAAATTGCTTTCATCAACAGATTATGGTTTGCAAACTATTGCAAAAATTTTTTTTTTTTTTTTTTCTGTTTCAAAATAGTTTTTCTGTGTGTGCATTTGGCCAAAATGATTCCATTCAAAAGTATTGGCGTGATGTTGCGCAGATTTGCAATTGTATCTTTATTAACGCTGAAAATATGCAAGAGATAAAAAGTATTGTAAGGTCAGTGAACAAAAGTTTTTGGGACACAACTATGTTTGAACAATTTTTTCTATGATTACTTTTGACTTAATGTAAAATTTAAGAAAAAATTTATGTATTCAACTTGAGAATTTGGGTCTGTTGATAAGGAATGTGAATTTTTGCCTCTATTACTTTTTAAACTTTAATTTTAAATCATAATTTTGCTGCCGTAAACATGAAAAAATATACCTCATCAAATTTTCTGGGGTCATCCATGGCAACATCATCATCCTTAGATGCAGGTGTCTGAGATTTGGTTGCGAGCTGATATGACCCAAAAGACGGTAAATAATCATAGGCAGCACGTTGCAGTGACCATGCAGACCAGTGCTTAGCAGGGTCAGGTTGAGCTTTGAAAAAATTAATAAAATTGGTTGGAACAACATTGGAACTCTATGATAGAATGTTCAAGACAATTTTTTTTTACATGAGAGATTTTGATTTACGTTTTACTAAATAATTTTGAATTGAAAAAATAATTCACATTAAAAATATTGAGATAAAAACAAACTAAACAACTTTAGAATTTTGGTTTCAATAACAATTCTCAGGGAGGTTGAACAACTTTAAAAACGCAAAAATTTATTCAAATCAATTGGTATGGCTAACATTCACAAAATTTTCCTTGTTCTAAGAATGTTACCTTGTTTGTTTACCTTGTTCTAAGAATGTATCTAAATCTATAAATGTTGAACATTATAATGTAAAAGACATGATTGCTGAAAATCGTAAAAAACTTACTCCTATTATAAAAAATATTATATTTCTTGGTCGCAATGATTTAGCTTTTCGTGGACAAAGGGATGACAGTCAGTTTCACCCCAATGTCGGAGAGCCATCGTTGGAAAAAATCGGTGTAGGCAATTTTGCTGAACTTTTAAATTTAAGTGTAGATACTGGTGATGAAGTTTAAGGAAAACATCTTTCTTCTGCTCCTAAATAAGCTACTTATATTTTGAAAACCTCACAAAACCAACTCACTGATGCTTGTTGGAAAGATATTGATGAGGTTTTAGTCGCAAAAGTTAAAAAAGCCAACATTTCTTTCAATATTGTGCGATGAAGCTGCAGACTGTTCGAATGAGCAAATGTCAGTTGTATTAAGATATGCTGACTCAAGTCTTGATATCTGTGAGGATTTTTTAGGGTTTGTTGAGTGTAAAAGTGGAACTGATGGCTTGCATTTAAGTGAAAATATTTTAAAAACTATTAAAGATTTTGGACTTAATATTAAAATTTGTAGAGGTCAGAGTGACGATGGCGGTGGTGAATGATTCAATACTAAAGCATTTTTTGTACATTGTGCGTGTCATAGGTTAAGTCTTGCTGTTGGAAAAACATGCCAAATTCCAAAGGTAAAAATTTATAAGAACAAATAAAAGATATTTCTTATTTTTAAAATTTATCTCCCAAGAGAAATGGGTGTCTTAATAAATTTTTCAGTAAAACTAAGTATATTGACACATGTAAGACCCATTGGGTCCAAAAACTAAGGGAATTTGATGTTTCACAACAAGTTTTAGAAATCAAAAATCTAAATAATTAGCTAATATTAAGTTTAATAACAACTCATTCTGAGAGGTATACTACACCTACAGCTGCACCTACAGTCTTAGTTAGCTTAAAAAGTTGGTGTTAATGAATCTAAACCAAGACTTTGTGGCAGGAAAATGCATAGAGATAACTACTCTTTTAATTCTATATCTGACTATTATAAATTCAATGTTACTACTCCTCTGATAGACCATTTAATAGAGTTAAATAATAGGTTTCCAGTTGACGGTATGTTTGTTTATAAAGGTTTATCTGGAATTCCTTCAAACATTTTAAAGTGTGTGAAAGAGTCCAAAGGTTGAGCCTGTTTTATTGGATTCCGTTTTATTCATCCGGTACGCCGCACTTCATATCAATTAACACTGAACTTGATTTATGAAATAATGTCTTTGGAGTAATGCTACAAATAATCCATCTACTGTGTTTGAGTTTGGATTTTGATCTTAGGAACTATTCCTATCGTTACATGTGAATGTGAGAGAAGTATTTCTGTTATTCATCACCTTAAAACTTACACCAGAAGTTAAATATCAGAGCCTCACTTTAACTCATTATTGTCAATTCAGCAGGAGATTTCATCCAGATGATGATCCAGATGATGAAAGGATTTTAAATATTTTTTCTTTATTGGGTGATCGTTGGTTAGAATTGGTCTTTAAATAAACTTTTTTTTTGGACCATTACAAGTAGCATATTTTTATTAACTTATATGAATACAAGCAGTTCCTTTCATCTTCATTAAAACTAAAAACAAATTAAGTTCATTCGACTTTAGTTTCTTCAAAATAAAACTGCTAATATAAGTTATAGCTTTTTTTTTTTTTTTTAAAGTTATTTATTTATATTTATTAAGTATTGAGTACTTTTGTTATTCTTTCAAAAACGAATTTTACAGAAAATATAATTTTACATATAATGTTGTATAGTTTTTGTGTCATTCCCATAAGAAAATCCCCTCATATAATTGTGTTGTAAACTAATAAAACTGCCCCTTGATTACTGGAAACCCATGTTAAGTCAATTCTCTCTCAAGTCAAATTTAAAACTAAAGTCATTGAGTCGCTTAGAATATTTTTTTTGCGACACTGAAAAAGACCTTCAGTAAAATGCTGATATTGTTAGTATTTCGTTCTGCAGCACATGTAATATAATCTAAACAAATTCGTATGCCTTAAAAAATCCCGGATCCGCCACTGCTAAATGTGACGAAGGAATTAAACTATTCAGAACCAGAAAAATAATACACTAGAACTAAACATTTAGAATTTTAAGATAAATGACTAATTTTCGTTTTAACATTTTCTCCATTCGAGATTTTTTGATTGATTGAGAATTCCTAAATTAGTTGGCTAAAAAATAAAACTAATTTCGGGAAAAAAAATGTCAAAACTTCGATTGGATTTAGTGAAATAGTGTAAATCTATGCTGTGTTCAATCAAAAAAAAAACTTTGAGGCTTTTGTCAGGTTAAATGTTTATATATAGAACATAATTTTTTAAACCCCAAAAGAAAATTTTGACAAAATATAATTTTTACAGTATTATTTTACGTTAAACCAATTTTGCAAATATATAGCTAGTACCTAAAAGCTAAATGGTAACAAAATAAACAGAGCACAGGTTCCGTGACAAAGATGCCTAATTTAATAATAATTTAACACAGTTAAATCAGTTAATTTTATGTCCCAAGTTGCTTAAATTATAAAATTGTTAATTTCTTGGTTTTTTCAGATTGCCATGTAGACTTTGGTGAAACTCATCGAAACACAATTGACACGCTAGTGTGCATCGTAATTGACAGGCTAGTGTGCATCTTGATTGACAGGCTAGTGTGCATCGTGATTGACAGGCTAGTGTGCATCGTGATTGACAGGCTAGTGTGCATCGTTATTGACAGGCCAGTGTGCATCATGATTGATGATAAAAAAATTTAAAGGAAAAGCATCATAAAACCCAAGTTTCTTCCTTAAGAAATCCATGATGCGTAATTTGTATTCGGACAAGTCAACATAAAGTTAGGTCAGATCAATATAAAATCTGAGTTGTAAACACAACACAATAGCAAAGCAAATAAAAGGAAATTAAAGGAAAAGTACTTCTTCGTAATCTATCATTTGATTCTTCTTCCTTGGAAACAAATTTGTCCAGAGCATCGAAATCAAGAGATTCATCATTAACAGTATGCACTGAAAAAATAAAAAATGAGTCTATAAATATATATATATATATATATATTTGAGCCTAAAGTTAAACGCAAGTAAGTAAACTTTAACACCAAAATAAGAGGTGTTACTTTTTATTTACAAAACATGTTAAGGCGAGATTCACATTAGAATAAGGAAGTTGCAGCGATTCTCAAGATAAATAAAAATCGCATTTTCAAACCAAATTTAAAATTTTTCTAATCCAGGGGGTAAATTTAAAAAAAATTTTTGACAAGCCAAATTATTCAAAAATGATACCTTCAAGCATATTTTTGATGATGACAACTTAAACATTTTTAGATCAAATTTGGTAAGAGAGCCTACGGATCCTATTTATAGGGTTTTGCTAAATTGATCTGTCTGTCACATTGACGTGAAAAGCATGTATTAATGATTTAAATGCGCTTCTATTAAGTTTGATAATTTGTTTTTGAAGAACTTTAATAATAGTGGTAAAATAAACCTTTGTTTTAGATTCATTATTTATGTTAAAGTATTGATATTTTGATTGTCTCCAGATCTAAATGGTTTTCAGGCCTGTATGTGGTTAGTGAGGTAATTTACAAATGTTAGTTGGTAAACAACAAGTGTCCAAGTGTTAGCAAAATCAAAATAAATGTTTAAAAATATAATTTTTGGAATAAACTCAGTCCTGGAATTTGACATGTCTGGGTCCTGGGAACAAGAATTTTAGTAACATTTAAATCAGAAGATTTCAGACATGGCGATATTTCAAAAAATTTCAGAAATATTCCAAGAAAATTTAAAAAATGTTGATTTTAAGTCTAAAGTGACCATATTTAGGCATATTCAGGTCTAGCACCAAAAAAATAAAAGTAATTTTTTCAAACAAATAACCAAGAATATTATTTTATTTTCTTACAAAAAATATCAGCAAATAATAATAGCTCAAGAAAAATAACTAATAACTTATTTATAACAGCTCAAGAAAAATCAAAAAATTTAAGTCTTTATTTCCAGAAATGAGTTTTTGGCAAGCGGTCATATGGTTGCCTCCATGGTCCAGTGGTGGAATTTTGGAGTCGCCCAATAGCACAGGAAACTATAACTGGAAATTTGGATAGTGTAACCGGTCATTTTTGAGGCAAGAACATATTTTTCCCTTATTGCCTCACAAATTATTAATCCATATAGTCTTTTACAAGTTTTTATAAATAAAACCTTAGCAGATGACAGGTACAAACTTTATTGAAATGCATTAAATGATATTGGCTAGCCACGCAGTTCAAACTTGTTGTGTAAAGTAATCGGTAATACAGTTGAAATTTTTATTTTACTCAAAAACATATTTTAAAATTTTTTCACTGTTTGCAGTTATATTACCTAATATCATAAAAAAACATTATTCATTTATTTTAGACAGTAACATTAGTGAATAATACATCTATTTTAGATGTTACATCATGTTAATGACTGGTGAAATTGTGTGAGTGTTAAGTTAATCTTGCTCCGTTATATTTTAACAAACAACAAACCAGAGTTTGATATTATTAGAAAAAATGGTAGCTACCATAAATGTGCAGGAGAGACATTTTGCCAACAAAAAAGCAAGGGGATAACAGAAGAGGGAAGGCTGCAGAGGAGCTAAAAAAGTTTTGAAAAATTAATAAATGGAGGGACACTTATTTGGCTTTTGTAATGAAAATAAATATATTGTTGTTTGTTCAAAAAAGTTGCTACATAAACCCATCATAGAATAAAACACAGAATAAAATATAACCCAAAAATGGCCAACTCACCCTACAAGACAATCACAAACAAATAGTTCGTAATTTATCTCATAATTTCTTACCTCTTCCAGAAAACGAATTAGCTGATCTTCTTAATCTAGACAACAAAAATTACATATTTTTCAGAGAAACTTTCTTTAGCAGCTAATCACATAGTCGATTTATCGTTCCACATTACTTAAAGATATCTTTTGAAATCTTGATTTGATTTATTCAACCAAATAACAACCACAAAATAAAGATAAAGTTCAAAATAGTTTCAGAAGTATATAAAAGTATATAAGCTATTTAATGAATTATTATACCAATATAATAATTTGTGTTCAACTAAACGTTTAAAACCATTAAGTGTACGAGTGAGTTTATTTATATCAGATAAAAAATCATTCCAGATTTTTGGACAGTGGTAAATCATATCAAAGCTTGATGTCTTTGATGATCTAGGAAGATGAAAACTGTTTAATTTAAATCAAGTGTTAAAACTATGAGCACAACTATGAGTAATTATGCATAATAGAAGAGAAAATATTGCAAAATATTTTTGTTATCATGGTACTTTTTGAAACATAAAACTTGAAGCTTATTTGACAAACGTTTAAGATATTAATTTTTGTCCAAAGACGTCTTGAGTGAATTAACCGGTCCTCATTAAAGATTGCCCTCACCGCTTGTTTTTGCTTTACAAAAAAAAAAAAAAAAAAAAAAAAAAAAAAATAAAAACTCAAGCTATTATACTTCATATTTTATGTAGGAATTTAACATGTTAAATATTTGTCTGAGAAAAATAAATTAGTGTCATTCGCTAACATAATTAAATCAAGCAGGGATGCATTGGGCAGTTGAAAAATAAAAGAAATAATAATTAACTAGAGCACCGGGGAACCCCGCAATCATAGCGATAAACCTGCCTAAATAAATGTCCCCAAAAAAATTAAGTTTACTAAAAGTTTTTAAAAGACTTTTGTAACTTTACAAATAATTAAAACCAAAGTAACAAACCCAGCGTTTATCCTTCATTTTCGAAACAACTTAATTAACAAAAATTACAGCTATTCTAAAAATTTCTTTTGACGATCGTTGACTCCAAGTATTTTTTGTAAGGAAAAGAATAATACGGACTGTAAAATAGTTTTATTTGACTCAAGACTTAATGCTATTTAAAGTTATTTTATTAAACTAGGTGCACATTGAATTATACCGGTTTTTAATATTAACAATAACAATAATTTTACTAATATTAATAATAACAATAATCTATATAAGGCACGCGATCTTTAAACATAACATAAACAAATAATTTATTTATTACATCAAGTGTTATGTGACTACTAGCTTCAACACTAGAATTATTTCATTTATAAATATCAACTGTTGCGTTATATATTTTTTCACAATTTTAGATATTTGTAGTATTTAACATTTTA
Source organism: Euphysa ruthae (assembly GCA_035046665.1). Classification (NCBI taxonomy): domain Eukaryota; kingdom Metazoa; phylum Cnidaria; class Hydrozoa; order Anthoathecata; family Corymorphidae; genus Euphysa; species Euphysa ruthae. The sequence continues at coordinate 10,215 of JAUZNK010050199.1, forward strand.
AAAATAATTTTTAAATTAATCCTTGTGGTGCGGACTGGTTTTTCCGAATGCAGTAGTATCATTCAGACGAAGCACTTTTGAGACATAATTATTCCATCCTTCTCTTGTTCACTTTAATTATAAGAAGTTGCGGTAAATGAGAAAGTTTGCCAGACATGATATTAAGATTTTTTATTTGTAACCTTCATGTTCTTGGAAGAGTAGCAAAATAATTTTATGGTTCGATAATTCTATAATTTGAAAACAATTTTTTTTTTTTTTCAAATAAACGAAAATTTTTCGGAGATCATTTTAATATATAACAATGGTTTTTAAGCTTTGTATAAGAATTGATACACACGCAATTCTGTAAGTATATTCGACTTGAGTCATTCTTAAGAAAAATAAACACATTTTTATCCTAGCCACAGTAACGAAAAGATATCATTTCTTTATTACAACTTTATTAATTACTTTGGGCCCTGTAGTATTGTGCTCAATGTGTTTCTTAACATTTTTTGCGTAATTCTTGTATGAAGAGTTAATTTTTTTAGGAATATTAGAACTAGAATATATTTGTATATTTCCGGTATGTAAAAAATGGAGGTGTGTAAACTAAACTTGCTGGAATAGCTTCACCTTTAATAGTTAATACTGAGGAAATCTTTAACGCTGTTAAAAGTATTATTATTATTTATTTATATTATTATTATTTATATATATATTATTTCTTATAGAGGGAAAAATACCGGGGAAGAATATCTAGAATACTTCTGCAAAAGTAAATTTCAATGGAGCCTCAGTAATGTTTGAAAAAAATAGTGGTGTTCAGAAAAGATTTAAAGATGCAGGGACAGTATACACATACCCATGTATACACACATCGGTTCGCATATAAACTTGAATTAGCTGCCCTTGATGTGTTAAAAGATGCATATCTAAAACTATTTAATGATGATAGTATCCTGATGAGAAGTGTAATAAGAAATAAGAACTTCTCAGAAGATGATTTCAAAAACTTGGATTGCTAAAGAATATTCGTTGGGTTTCCAGTAGGGCAAAAGTGTTAGATGTTTTTGAAACAAATTACAAAGCTATGGTTTATGATCTTGAAACCAAATGTTATGGCCAAGATGAAACAGCAAAAAAAATCGCATGATTATTTAGAGTTTTTAAAGGATCCGAACTAAGTATTTATTTCATTTACATTTCATGCAAAACCTTGTTATATGCATTAAAAAAATTTCATCTTTATTTCAAAAACAAAACTTGTTTGTATGTGAAATATTACGCCTCCTTGAAGAAAAACTTAATAACTTAGATATGCTACTATTACCAAATGAAAGTATAAATAGGCTTATGTCAAAGCTATGTCTAGATTAATATGGTGAGATACTATAGCGGAGAGAAGTTGAATTGCTGAAAAAAGAGAAAAGAAGAGTTGTTGATATGGAACATACAGCAAAAATTGGTTATAAAAAATTCTTGGAAAAAAAATTCAAAGAAATTATTGACAGCACAAAAGGTCTCAAAAATTGTTTTGTTGAGTTTCGTTTGTCTCCAATCTTTGCTTTCAAGACCTGGCCTCATTCATTTGTTATTTCATATTTTAAAATATAATATAAAATATTTTAAAGATGAAATTAATATTTAGGCAGACAATTAAATCTCCCCGACATGGAAGAGTGAGAATTAACCAGGTGACTCAGAGAATATTCCCAAATACGGACACATTTCCCCCTTTATAGCCTGACAAGGTGACTTAAATTTTTGCACACTTCTTCATACTAACTATATGATCAAGCTGCATAGAGTTCGAAATGCTCATTTATTTTGACGAAGTCAGCAACTTTGTGCCAACTTATTTTTTCTAAAACTAGAGGGCTGCTAGATAACTAAACTATACAAGAATAAAGTTATATAACAATTTTGATTGCTATAAAAATACCAAAGACCAAACTAGTACATCATAATAACTAGAAGTATTATGGAGATAATAGAAGTATTATGGAGTTTACAAAAAGTATGATTGGCTCAGGGTGACATATTTTGCGCAGCATTTTTTTGCCGCAAGTTTTGCAGCAATATCCATAGCCTTCCACGACAATTTTTATTTGCCAAGGATTTTTCTTAATTCAGAGGGCTGAAATTATTTAATTTTTGCTGTTAATTTATGTTGTTTACATTGTTTAATTTGATTAATTTTTGTTGTTTAACTTCTGTTGTTTACATTGTGTAATTTTTGTTGTTTGCACCGTTTAATTTCTGTTGTTTATAATGATTATTTCATTGAAAACGAAACAATAATAAATTAAATTCCATACACAAATAAATTTTCTGCTCTTAGAATATGCTTATAAATAAGTTGAGTTTGACAATAAGAAGAGTAAAAAGACCTTTTAGGAGTTTAAGGACTTTGAGTTGTCCTCAATGGATGCAATAGAAAAGCAGAACTCTATAAATACCACTTAGAAAAATTTGATTCTCCAGAAACCACTGCAATATCTTTTAGTTTATAATGTAAATAATTTTTTTTATAATTTTGTGTAAATAATCTACTTGAAAAACTACTGTTTGTTCAAACTAAAATTATTTTCTTTGTTTAAAAAAAAAAAACACAAAAAAGATACCCACAAAGAAGGAGTTTTAAAATATAACATGACAAACAGACAAATACCTAAAATAAATATCAATTCAAATTAGCAAACAGGTGGCCATATGAATGATCTCCTCTATTATCATAAAACTTTAAGAAAAATTATTAGCATAGATTTATCAGCATGTGGCTCAAAGGTAGGTCATAAGCTTTATATTTGCTAAACCTCCAGTTCAAGCCTTGCCACGGGTGGTCATCTTTTAATAAGTTTAAATTTTGGTGATCTCTGGCCATTAAGGTAAATAAATAAAAAAAAAAAAAGAAAAAAAAAAAGAAGACAAATCATCAAAAATTGAATTTTTAGAATGCACCAAAAATAACAATATATTCATACACATTGGTGGTAGTAAATCAGGTACCACAGATTCTTATAGCAGGAAAGTCTGTAGCCTTATTAGAATAATCTAAAGGATACCGTTCAAATAGTTTTCCCAAATTCTTAAGAAAGAGGATTTTTTTCATGCCTAAATCTAAAATTGTGGAAAACACTTTTCCAGATACTGACTTGAGTCTAAAGAACAAAAAGCTAATTTGTGCAAATTTTCAATATAAAAAACAGAATATTTCCAGTCTTTTACCATGAAAGAACCTTAAAATGTTTAAACTGACAATTATTTTGCTAGAATAAGTTGGTAAAACTTATGAGCTTTCCAAAAATATACAAAATGACTATGTTTGTCAGCAAAATCCTTTTCAGATCTTAAAATTTCAACACGCACTCAAACTGGGCAGAAAAAACTGTGCCAACAATGAAAATATACTTGTTACAAAAAAACATCAATATCTTGAGTTGAACATATCCATACACCAATAATCTTCCAGGTTAGGTCTACAGTATATTCCCATAGCAATTAGCACTGCAATGAGTTTAAGTAGTTTATACCTGGTAACGGAACTCCAAATAAAATCTTGAATACTGACGTGCAGGTAAAATCTCTTGCAATTTTTGGGTCGCGTATTAATTTATAAGTGTCACAAATTTTACTTGTACGTCTAAGCTATACAGTTCCAAAAAGATTTTATAAGCTGAAGTTGTACCATCAAGGTCAGCAAAAACTCCAGACACTTTAGCTGGATATATCATCTACTTTCTGTTAAAAATGTTAAAAATTTCTGATATTGAAATTTAATTCTATGAAAACTGCATGCCCTTAAACCTTTTGAATTGACTTATATATTTATCTCTTAATGTTACTCAGCAAGAATTTGTAGTTTACAGCAATGATATTTTGATTTGTTGCTGTTTAAATGTTGTTTTTAAGAAAGCCGCTGTGAGTGACTCGCAGTTTATTCATAAAATACCATGAGCCGCTCACAGCTTCTGGCACTGAATGAGTTAAATACATCAACACGCAAAAATATATCGGAAAAAATTTGATTGATTTTGGACTCACCTAGATAAATTTTCCAAAATGACTGATATGAAAAAATTATTGGATATAAAATTTTCTCATTTCAAATATTTAAATTTAGATTTTATCAATTCAGTCATTTTAATAATAGGTAGATAATACAGCCAGAGGAGTTAGGAGGAGTTAAACTGCACTTACTGTACTGAAGTGCTACTCATACACTGAGTGGGTAATACTGGAATTTGAACCACTGAGCTATACTGGTATAAAAACATTTTAAATATGCTTCGATTTTGTTAATTCAGTCATTTTTATTAACAATTAAAATGTATTATGAGTCAAACATTCATTCTGGCTACTTAACCCATGGCATTTTTAAATTATTAAAACTAATGAGCAACTAATGAATGGGAAAAAAAACTTTAATAGAAGCATGTACAGATGTACACACAGATAGAAGTCAATTCATATGATCTCAAAGGACTAAAATAAATAACAAATGAGAAAATAAGTCACCTTGGAACACTGTTATTGAAACCAGTCGGCGATAATGAAATATTGTTTTGGTAAGTACCAGGTAAACTGTTGTTCAGAAACACACCAGGCGAAGGAGTGTGAATGAACGACCCACCTCCTTGCTAAAAAATGCAGATAAACATAGAAATTAAATTTCCTTACACTTGTAGGAGACAGGCCTAAACATTTGATGAAGTGCTGGACCAGCTTTTACAACTAGATAGATTTACACAAAATTTGTCACTGGTTATGGAAACTGGACAAAAGTATTTTCGAAAAGTCATCAACTTTGTGAAGGGCCAGTTGCTAAGGAGCCTGAATAATAAACAAGTGGGAATATTTAAAAATATATTTTTTTCTTGAGAATTTGACAAAAGTGCCTTGTTTTGAAATTGACCTTTGCTAAGTACAAGATGGGAATTAAAACAAAAATTAGCTTTTTAATATTTTTATTTTTGGTACTTCAAATACAAATAAAACAAATAAACAGATTTACAGAAACAAATCACAACATTCAAACATATTAGGGTATATTCAGACCCAGTACCAAAAAACGGAAATCTTCTTAAAAATTTGAAACTATTTGAGCCCTCCCCTTAAGATTTAAATGACATTAATATATTATATTAACATTATATTAATATATCAATAGATGGATTCAAAGATTGTTAAAAAAAAAAACAAATAATAATAATGAAAAAGGGTTTGAAAAAAGCAAATAGACAAATAAAATAAAACAGAGAAAACATGAGTAAGTAGCACCTTGTATGCTAAGGATAAAAAAGTAATAAGTTTCTCAACAAAACACAAATGTGCATATGTGAATCTATTAGCCCTTCAAGCTTTGCCATGGATCCAAAAATTTAGACAGCAGTTTAGCAGGTGAGTTGCAGATCAAACTGAATCTTTTAACTTCTTGGTTTCCTACTTGCATAGAAGATGCTATAGATCAAAATGTGAAATAGTTAAAAAGAAACTAAACAAACCCCCTGATTTGGGTCCAAGTTTACTTGAAATTTTTTGGAAAAATCAAGATCGCAAAGATGATTATTAAGTAAAGTATTTACCTGTGAACTTGTATAGTTTCGAGGTGGTGTACCATTTCTGCTGGGTGAATATTGGGAAAATCTACTTGGAGAAGTCTGGGGACGACTGGGGGAAAGCTTTGAACAACTTGATGAGCGATGACCTAAAAAATATATACAAAACCAAATCTATAACTGAAAATGTTTAAGATTTTCAGGTTCATGGTTCAGCAGCATATACTTTACGTTACAACATTTTTTGTCAAAATTTATCTTAATTAACT
>JAUZNK010050210.1:0-16026 GCA_035046665.1 Euphysa ruthae
TATATCTCACAAATACTTATTTAAGGAAAACTTTCAAGAATATCTTTTTACCTTAAAATAATGTAATAATGTTTTGCAGATATGTGGCCATTTTCAAAAACCAAATACTTTCTTCCTTCTCTTTTTCTTTTTTTTTTTATTTTAAGTTTATTATGTAGCAAAGTAAAGCCTCAGAATTGATTTTATAATTTTTGCAGCTCATCTTTTCGGGAATTCCCAGAAATTGGTTTAAATATTTTTGAAGTACGTATTGTGTTTTCTTGGTATCCAAAAGTTAGGTTTATCTCTGTGTCGGCCCATAGCTCTTTGAAAGCCAAAATAATCTTCCAAAGGATCTTGACAAAACCTTTATGTTAATATCAGATATTTCTATTCAATTCAAACTTTTAATTCAATTTTATATTTAACGTTAGGTAAATCATAGTACATGAAATAAAATTTTAAAATTTTACAAAATGAAGGCTAATATATACTAACAAACTTTTTTGGTTTTTTTACTAAAATACAGGTAGTAATTAAAAATATATACTGAAGAAAATAAAACAAGGAGGCAATACAATTTTAAAATTACAAAGAACAATTTGCAATAAGAGCATGTGCAACTCTCTTTCCAGAGTTTTACCTTCTGTTTAAAAATGGGGACACTTGAACTGTTTTTAATATCATCTGGAAGGGTGTTCTACAGCTAGCTTTAAATTGCAGGGAATTTTTGCCATAAATAACAGTGTGAGCAACTGGAATTTTAACAAGACAAGAAGTACGAAGATTAACCTTATGATCAAAAATATTATAAAGCAATTTTTGATTAGTGCTTTATAAAACAGTTCAACTTTATAGGAAGAAATCTCTAAACCAAAAATAAAAATAAAGTACGTTTCTGAAACTTTTTTTCCTAGAAACATAAGCTGAAATTTCCCTGGGTCATAGAGTTTTTACAAAACCGGAGATCAATCCGACGAAGATCGTTGTTTAACTGATCTTGAGAGTTTTCAAAAGAAATGTCTCAGACATAAATAGTATTTTCATCAGCGAAATTACATATTTATATTTCTATGCTAAAATAGAATACATCGTTAAGAAAAATATTAAATAGTAAAGATCCTAAAATCTTGGTATTCCAAGTACAATTTCAATCCCATTTCTAAAAATAGAAGATATTTTAACTCTCTGATTTCCACCTGAAAGTTAACTATAGGTGTGTAGTTTGGCAGTAAATAGATCATGTGGAATGCAGTCGTTAAAATTGTACCAACAATACCCTTTTTATCAAGACAGCATTGCCATCTTTAGAGTAATTTAAACAGGATATGTTGAGTCGAAAAGCCTTTTTGAAAGCCTCATATTGGATCAGAAAATTTATCTTCAAAAAATGAAAAAACTTGTTTAAAAATTACTTTTTCATATACTTTTGATAATGTTGGTAATATACTAAGGCAGTAATTTCCCTTATCAAATGCATCACCTTTATAAACAGGGACAATATCTGCATATTTTAGTTTCATTGTTTAGATGTGTTCACACAGTCTTGTTTTGATTTACATTAAATTGATTATTAACTGCTATAATGTGAGGATGAAACTTATACTTACAAATAGATTTTAAAATAGGGTTTTTTATAAAATTATTAATTGTTTTTCCAAAGAAAAATATTTAAGTTTGCTGTAATATTAAAATATAAATTAAAGATATTAGCAACTAATAATAAAAACCACCACAAGCATCGCAAGCTAAAAAACGGTTATTAGCAAGAGAAAAAAATGACTGATGGGAACAATCTTTACTAGATAGTAAAGGTTTAAATGTGTCCTAAAGCAACTTTTTGCTTGTGTCCACTTCAAACGAATTAAAAATTTCCCTTTTAGCAGTTCTATTAAGATGTGAGACAATATTTCTTTGGCGAAGAAAATTATTCAGGCCAATGCCACTATTAGTTATAGTTCTATTAGCAATTAGCTTTAGTCAATATCTTTTCCAAATTTCTCTAAGCAACGGTTTAGTAATGTAACTTATTGTTTCCCCTAATTAGTTTAGATTTTAAAGGGGCATGTTTGTTAAGGACTGATAACAGAAGAGATTCAAATGTAGAAAAATCACGAACTGATAAAGAATCATTTAGATAAAACTTAAATTTGATCAAGAAGTGATCTGTATTAGTTAAATTACATAATTTACTTGATGGTTTAAAAGGTATTTTATTAAATTGATTGATGAATAATGTTATTATTATCAATGCTTCATGAGTTTGCCATGATATAAACATTCTTACTTTGTTGGTTTTTGAGAATGGACTACCACATTTTGATGCAATGGAATTTTTCTGATTTGTAAATTATAGTATAAATGTGTTCATAAGCCATTCAAATCATTTGTCATCAACTGAGTTATATGGTTTTTAAAATAGTTTCTGCTTAGTAATGTATTTTTTGGTGTTGTGTAAATTTAACCCTTAGACTCCGCTTAAATTTTTGTTGCCGACTCTACAACGTGCAACATTGCTTGCTTATGCCTATTTTGGAAAGAAGAATTGTAATGCATTCTAATAAAATGGATGTAATTGTTCTGACATACACTCAAAAAAAATTTTTAGCCCTTCAAAAAAAGTGAAAAAAATCACTTTTTTCAAGAAAATTAACAAATGCTTAAATAAAAAAAAAATGGTGGAAGTTTAAATGTTATCAATATACTATATATTAGTATTGTAAAGACACAAAAAATTAAGAGTATAAAATAATTTTCCAATAAAAACTGGTGCTATTGTGAACATCGCACATTATGCAAAAATCCCTAAATCTCAAAAAAAAAAAATATATAAATTAAATAATATAAACTGCTGAATACACGTCAATTGCAACATTTAAAATAGTTTCAAAAACAAGCTGGAAACTGAATTTTTATATAACAAATATTCAAAAGTATAGATTATGTAAGTACTTTTACATAAATTTTAAATCCACATTTGCAAAGCTTAGAACAGTGAATGCTCATAAGTGTTACAAATGTGGGCATATTCATATTAACATCTACAGTAGTATATGCTGACTCTTCTTCCAAGGTTGAACATGTTTTTATTTGTGCACATGTAGTCTGACCAAGCTTCTGCCTCCACCACGAGTTTGAAAGTGCACTCTACTGGGGCTGGAGTCCTTCTTCATCTTTTTGATTTAAAATCCTTGATAGAACTCAACAACTGTAGCTTGGTTTCTTGGCGATGTTTAATACTGATATGACGTTTAAGTCCCCTCTCTGACTTGCATTCCTTGGGGCATTATAGGCATTTAAAAATATTACCATCATTTTTTTCGTAATCTCAACGAGAAGAACATCAATATCGTTGAGAAACTTGTCATCCTCAAACAATGTATCCAGCGCAGAAGCAATAAAACCGACATCTTTGGTCATTGCTTTCTTCCATTTTAAAATACTTTAACGCACTTATCGGACTGCGGTTCAGTGCATTTTAAGATTTTTACATTCAGGGTCATAAAAACAATAGATTAACAGCCCGGATATTAGCAACTGGCCAGACTATGTTTTTTTCTTATAACTGTGGTAGTATTAAGAAGTTTAGTTTTTTGTTAAAGAATCATCTTGTAAAGTTGTTTTGGAAAAAATGTATATACTCTTTCTTTTTTCAAACAAGTGCATTGAAATATTTATTGTACAGTGGTGTTATGCGAAAGCCAATCAAACCAGAGATTTTATTTAGTTTTACCTTAAAGATACCACTCAAAGAATTAGATATAATAATTTATTTTAAAACAAAGACTGTGTGTATTCAGATATATTCAAAATGAATTTTGAGTATAATATGGTGTCATATGTTACTGGAACGAATTGATAAAGATTTGTTCAAATAAAATGTTTAGCATAATAACAATATAAATTTGCTATCTCCAGAATCTTTTTAGAAGCTATTTCAAATAGCTGGGAAATACGGATAAAATTGTTTGAGTTTTATAGGAAATATATTTTAAAATCAGATAAAATAAAGGTGAATTTTTTCTCCATATCTTTAGTAAAAGGAAGTTTAGAATATGAAATTTTTTTTATAGAACGTAAATTTTAGAATAGTATTATCTGATGTTGGTGAGAGTATCCTTAGCACTGCCTGAATAAAGATTTTTTTGACTTAAGATAGGTTTTAATTTTATTATTGATATTATTATTATGACTGATTTGATTTTGTTGACAAATCTAAATAGCATTTAAAATTTCAGCATCTGTCTTTCTCAAAGAATTATAAATATCTATGAAATATTTATTAACTTTATTTATTTAAGTACTTATTATTTGGGTTTCAATATGCTGTAATTTGAATTTGTATTTTATTCTGAAAAAAAGAATCATTACTTGATGTTTGCTTTATTACAAATTTGAATTTTGAAGTATCAAATGATAGCAAATAGACAATCTACTAAATCAGGCTTTCTTGTTGACAGTTTTATGCCATTCAGTTACTCATTGTACCTGTTTTGAATGCCCCGACATATACATAGGTTTTAGGCACACTTATTGATCCGGAGAAAATCCCAACATCACACAAAAAATAAATCATAACCAGAGACTTTTTTCACTCTCAGCATGGCAATACTCTTTTAATAGAGCAAGCAACATACCAGAAGCAAAATAAAGTCATACCCCTACTATCCTACTATATAAAAAGATTACTATTAGCCTCTGACAATGTGAAAAGGCAACATCCATTCAGGAAAACCCTAAAATTAGTGGTTAGACACAGGCTCTGTATGTGATTTGGTTTTGGACAAGTTTTTTTTACTGCCCGTATGTCATTCCTGGAGTGAAACCAACTCTATTCAATCAAAAAGCAATTTTGCAGTTATCTCATATGACATGTACAGCAATACTGTAGCTCTGAAGAGTGAAAAGATATTTGCAGTTAATCTAGCCAAAATATAAGTTGTTGTACACAGTTAAAATTGATGTACAACAATCTCTGTTTTGGCAAATTGAAAAATTAAAATGTTGAACTTCCATTGTGAATTTAGAGATTTAAAAAAGTTTGATAGTTAACGATAGGATTTTTTGATTAACTTATAACTGGCAGAGACATTGCTTAAAAATACCAAATTATTATAAGTTTTAAGTTATTAGTCGAGCGGGGGAAGTTAATACACAGCTTTTTTGACAGAAAATTAATTTCTTCTCTCGGTTAAACCATCCAAAATAACATTTCATATAAAAAATCAACACATAATTCTCTAAATAAAATTACATATTATACAACTTTCAGGAACATTGAATCATATCCATAATATAATAGTTACGATAACTATATTAGATCATATCAACCGGGATGCACCCAGCACAGCGTATGGTTCAAATATGTTTGAAATTTTAAGACTTACATTTATTTTGGATGGGGATGTTTCATCCAGCAACTGTAATCTTTAAAATAAATTTGACTATAAAAAAATAAAGTTTTTATTAAAATTATTTGTTTAAGAAAAAATACATTGAATAAAATGCCTAAAGCTTTTTCATATTTAAGTTGTTTTGGAAAGAGTTCATCAGAAGACCTCACTTCAAATCAAAATGAGTTTTAAGGGGCACACTATACTCTCAGCGCATAAAAAAAATCTGTCAGAAATCAAAACAAATATTAGCTTCTGCTTGTAAAAATACCCCAAAAATGCAAAAAGATTTCGCCTGTTCTGAAAGGAAATATTACACAATTGGATAGTCATCAAATTGATACGTTGATTAAGATGTAAACATTTTTTTTTTTTTTTTTTAAGTAGATTTGTTAAGACAACCATAGAGAAAAACAAAAACATTAGATTTTTCAATATGGAGATGTTTATTATTTTCTAGATGTGTCGATGGCAGTAGGCGGCGTTCCTCCTTCTATTAGCTCTGAAATGAATTTTCGAATGTTCCCACCACAATTAAAGTCGGAAATTGATCGACCCATACATCAACCAGTTCATCAGGGAATGCATCATGATGAACATTCAATGCACCAGATTAATGTTCGACAACCCATTCATCGTGATAGCCACGAACATCAATCATTACACCGCGAAAAAAGAGAACACATGCATGGTTATTCCAGTGGAATGCATCCGTCACCTGGGCCTGGTCAACAGGGGATGTTGCCACATGAGCAGATGCTGCCACGCGACCCAGGAATTATATCACGTGAACAAGGTATGATGGCACGTGAACAAGAGATGCTTCCACGTGCTCACGGAACTCATATGCAGTCACCACACTCAGGTATATTTCAAACATATTGTATTAATCAGTCTGACTTCTTGCTCATTTCTTGCATTTGCTCTTTGAAGCTTTTGAGGTTGAGCGTAATCGAGTCCTCTGTCCTTCCTGCAATTAGTTAGGCGAGACTCAAATCGAACGCAATTGTTCGAGAATGCTCTTCTCCGAAAATTTGTTGTCACAAGTGGTACGAATTGCGAGACGTCAGTCTAATTCCAATAAGACTGGCAACCAACTTCAACCTTAGACATGGCTGATGAGACCACAATGAGGTCGAAACAGGCTGTCCTATGCTAGGTTCGAAGCTGATACTCTCGCTAGGAGTTGAGCATGTATATGTTGCGAGATCAATCTCAAATGATGTTTTATTTACATATTATATCACTCGCACTTGAGATGTCATCTTCAAGACAAGCAACTGGATTCCCATAGAAAAAATTTAAACATGAAAATGTATTTAAAAGAGAATAACGAAATCATGACTCTATTACTGTAATTATTTAAAAATAATCCGACTTCACAAAAATTTGTAAGAAAATTAATGAAAGAAATTCTAGAAGTAAAAAAAAAAAAAAAAATTATCTCAATAATAAGGCTATATGGTTGAAAGATGCTTTCTATGTTGCACCAACTTTCACAAAAAATTACAATATTTGTGCTCAAGACATACTCTTGGAGCAAACACTTCAATGAAATTAGTTTACTGATCCTAACACCGCTTCTTATTCAAGGGCACTTTTTATTTTGAAACTAGAAAAAATAGCATACTTGTATCGCTTACTTGAGAAGAACTTTACAAGCGGAGGGTGCACTTCCATCAGTATCAAAAGCACTCCAATACTAGTTCTAAAAAAATTATAGCAATTGTTTTTTATTTTGGTATATGGAAAGCATGTGGAATCAATTGCAAATTCTAGAAAACAACACGTTACTAGGGTACTAGGGGAGTAAAAATATTTTAAGGTTTCAAAATAATTCAAAACATGCATTTTATATTTTTATGCAAAACTTGAAAAAAAAAAAAAAAAAAAAAAAAAAAAAAAAAAAAAAAAAAAAAAAAAAAAAAAAAAAAAAGGTTTTAGAAATAATGGTGTTAATTTTGGTAAAGCAACTTTTTTTAATGGTCGATTGCTAAAGCTGTAATAGGGCTCAGAAGTAGGTATGCTTTACATGTGCTAAGCATTCTCTGGTTTGAGCCCAGCCGTGGGTGGTCATCTTTTAATAAATTTGACTTTCGAGAGCTTTTGGTAGGTGACAACAGAGTGACTTACGGTTTCATATCGTCACGCAAGATTATAGATAAAACTAATGACCTGCTCTTGAGAAAATTTTCACCTTCTTTGAGAATACTTGAGAATTTGTTAGTTCCATTTATAAGCAACTAGTTTTTCTTCAAAAACCTAAAATCGTCATTTTCCTAACCTAATGGAGATGATACAGCTTCATAGATATTTAAAATAAGTTTTTCTGTAATTTTTTTTCTGCTTTTTATAGAAAGAAAAGTATATTAACAGACACCTTGCAACAGGTTTGTCTTCAGTTGATGTAATTTTAAATGTTAGTTCATCAGCTATACTATGCAGTCGACTTTCAGGTACATGATCAAACACACCCCTGAAAATATAATTCAACTATTACAATTAAAGAGCAAAACACTAAAAACAACAAACAGCATATATCCTAATGATTGGTTTGATATTCTTCAACCCATGAAAGCATGAAAAGGAGACATTAAAAGATATTTACTTAGATAAAAAGACCAAACAATTCTTATGTTCAAAGTATAACTTAAACCTGCCTTCTTATGTTCAAAGTATAACTTAAACCTGTCTATGCATGTGATTAGTCAGAATTTATTTTTCGGGTAGTTTTGAAAAATAAAACGAAGTTTGGGTTGGTTAGAAAAAAAAATTGAAATTACAGTCAATTCAATCTCTTTATATAAAGACTGTGACCCAAATTACTCACAAATTTTTATGAATTTCGTTAACTGATCCGCTTCGTAAAAGTAATCCATTGTAATACGTTATTCATTAAAACCATTAAAAAATGAAAGTCACCCCCCTGAATAAACCTACAAAAATCAAAAAAGTTAAGTTTCCCAGGGTTAAAATATTATACTGAACAACATCTGCGTTATCTCATAATTAATTATAAATTAATTAATCTGGGTAAAAATTTCTTATCAAATTGACTTGTTTTGCAAACTTGGGAAATATTCTTTGTTTTTTATACATAATCGATTTCAAATAGTTGTACATAGAATCATTTAATCACATGTACTATTTGCTACAATCGTGTTGAGTTAGTTTTTGAATAAACAAGAACTTATTGATGCTCAATGAAAATTAAGCAATACTGAAGGGTAAGTGTTTTTTTAGCATAATGTAATAACAAAATAAGTCTGCTTACTTTATCAGAATTAAGTTAATGTGTTTATAAACAATTCATAAAATGTTTAATGTATTTTCAAAATTTAATCATTAATGTTTTCAAATGTTTTAGAAATTGCAGCAACATTTAGAATGTATTGTAAAGAATAAATAACAAAACGACCTAAAATATACATTTTTGAATATACAATCAACAGTGTTTGTTTTTGATTAGACAGGAATTAAATTCTCAGCTTTTTCACTCAATTTTTCATAACACACCAGAAATAATCATGTTAGTGACTTACTTATTAGCTCTAATTATGTTCTTTAAACATGACATAGCAACCAGAAACGTTGTGTTGTCCTCAACCATCAAAAACTGAAGAAAGTACTTAGAGGATAATGCTAAATGATAAAATTTTACACATTCTAATTTACGATATTTACATGGGTTAGTGATTGGGTTATAAGACAATAACTACAATTTTCATGTTAACCTAAAGAATAAATCTATTTCATGTGTAACAAATATGGCTTTTTATTTTCATCATCACCAAATTATTTAATGCCTTGAAGTAACTTACTGCAGTCCCAGCTACAACTGTTATGCGAGAAAAAATCAATTAAAAAAATTAACAAGTGTGTATCTTTCCAAACATTGAGAGCTTTTGGCAAGTTTTTCATATAAACAAGAAAGCATGTAGACAGGAAAGCTGTCTGATCCTATAACTGGGCAAAAACTAAAAATAATCCAGTTTTTAAGAGAAAATCAAAACATTAATTTTTAAGACCACATTTTATTCAATTTGGGATTGAGTACAGACTTATAAACAGCTATATAAATGGTATATATCACTAACATAAAAAAATGTTTTGCGAGAAACCAAGTAGCTAGTAAAGTTAGCAGACAACTTGAATGATAAGCAAGATATTTAAACTCACCTACTCATACAGTTATAAATAAGTCAAAGATTATTTCAATCAAATTGCATTGCTTTAAACAAATAAAAGCATATATTTTTTAAGGTATAAAAGGAATGATTTTTTTTACCAGAATACCCTAAAAAAATATTAACTCTTGTGGTCCAGACAGTTTTTCCATATGCGTTGTCAGCGTCACACGAAGCACATTTGAGAATGTTTTTTAAACTTTTACAATATTGATCATAACTTTTGATTTACTTTTTGTAAGGAAATGAGGGCTTGATTTGAGTCTTATATATTGTAGAATTATTTTATGAAAAAAAATTCAAAAATTTGGCTATTCCCAGACGCTTTGTGACCAAAATATCAAAGAAATACTTTTTTCTGAAGAAAAATTTTACAATCCAAGATTCTAATTAATATACACCTCTCTTTTTCATTTAAATTGTTAGAAATTACAATAAATGATAAAGTTTAACAGACATTTAGTATTCTACTCATAAATTATGTCTGAAAAATATTATCCAATTATCTAAGAGCAATTCTGAATAAATTACAAATCTAATAAAATATAACTAAAAGTTGAAATTGTTTTTTCTAACTTAAAATATGTTTTTATTTTTAAAATTAATTACACTACAATAATTAGTATTCTATTCATAAATTATGCTTGAAATATAATATCCAATCATCTAACAGTATTTCAAACTAAATTAGAACTAAACTTAATATGTGTCCATCATGTAACGGCCCAGGGAAAAATGATATAAATTATCATGTATATAGACAGGATTCATCTTTTTTCACTGAATATGTATCCCATCTATAGACAGGATCCGCACCAAGAGGGTTAAGGTTATGAATTCATATACAGTTGAAACTACAGATTTTTTAAACTTTGAAAATGTTAAAATGTTAAAGTCTTTTTTCTAATAATATTAACTTTTAATATATTTAAATATATTTATATACTTTAAATAATATTAAACAAGTTACTAATAAGTATAAGACAAAATTTACATGTTGTATACGAAAGTATATGAGAGCAAACCTGGGAAAATTGCAGCAAAAGCTATTTTGATCGATTTTAAATTATTAGATATGTATTAATAGCATAATAAAAATCCGAAAAAAACCAAACACGAGAAAAGAGGGTTTTTGGGCCAAAAAGGGTCCTACCTGGACCCAATTTTTAAAATTTTCAAAATAGCTCATATGAGTTACACGATTTATTTTTTTAACATATTTTTTATTCATTTGATGAGATTTTGATACCTCTATAATAATAACAATAACACAATTTGTTTACGCACCCTCATACCTGGATTTAAACAAACTAAATCAATCGGCTTTCTTTCCATTTCTTATTTTGGTTATAAAGTAGTGATTATGTCCTTTTCCCAATCACATTACTTATAAAGATTTTCATTGGTTGGTTATTACAAACATTCGACATCATTATAAATTTTTTGATTGGTCAGTTGTAACAATTAAATTGTTTCTGATTGATGTCTTTAAACAATGGGCAAGTAGAATGATATCATAAAATAATTGTTTTTTTAAACATACTTTGACATGAAAGTTTAGCTCAAATGGTAAAGTGCTGGCTTAGCATGCAAGAGGTATGGGGATCGATGTCCTGGTCTAAACTAGTCTAGATTTAATATTGCATTTCTATAAATGTTATTTTGCATAAAATAAATTGAACATTAATTTCTCTAAATAATGTTCTAAATAGAAAATATTTGCAGATTTTTTATATTTGTGGTTTAACTATCATTTCTCATAATCTTGGAAAAAACACTGATAATCAACGGCATGTCAACACTACTTATTTTATAAAAATTATGAAGAGTAGGTGATTAGTGCTTAACCATTGTTCATGGTTTTCAATATATTTTCAGCAACACTACAACATTTAATATGATTTCATAATCAACACTAACGTTTTTGCATCGTTGAACAAGCGTTTGTATGTCCGTTATCAACGCTATTATGTTCTCTAGTGAACGCTTTTGCATGGTTACCAATCAATCATGTGCATTATAAAAAAGTTCATTGAAGCTGATCAAATAACAACGTGACAGTCACATCTAGAAGTTTTGCAATAGTCATTGCCTGTATTTGCATCATCTGGGCATAGTAACTATGTTAAGTTTGCTAACCTGTATTTGCCATTTATAATACAATTTTATAATACAAAGAAGTGGCAGTTATTGGGCAGGTCTAGCAAACGATTTATTCACTGAGCTTGTTTTCATAAATCCTTAAAAACATCTGGTGGTTAAACACGTGATACTGGAATGACAAAGTCCAAAGGGCCATTTAGTTACTTTCAAAACCTATATCATCTGAATACAGTCTCGAAATGGAAGATATCACTGGTGTCGTATTTTCAAGTAATGAGTGAGCAACATTAAACAGCAACTGCATCAAGAATAAGAAAAATGAGATATCACCCTTTAAACGTAATTCGACATCGCGACACCATTCTAATGGAATTGTTGCTGACAAAAACTTTTTTGGATTAAGAAAACGGAGGGTCAAAATGTTTTTACATCAAGTGGAAGTACTCTTTTGTCAAAAAATTAATTTACAATAGATCCTGCATTACTCTTCTAACGTCTCCTTGTTGTTGCAAAACCTACACCTATAAACATTTAAAGATGTCCCTCAACATGAACTATGCTTTATTTTCAAAACATCTAAACCTCTTTGAAAAGCTGATGAACCACAGCATGTGGAAACAAAGTTTATGTTGTAACAGTAACAGTAACAGAAGTTGCAGAAAGCAATTCTATAACCAACCATTTCTCTAATGTATCATGTAAAGTGGCCGAAAGATGCTACATACATGCAGATTGCATCTTCGTATTTGGAATTCATACATAAAGATATGATAATGTAACTGTAGTTTTCGATGGTTACAGTTCAAATTCGTCAACAAAAGACACCATACATTTATGGCACACTTTAAAATCTATTTCAGAAGGCAATGAAATATGAAGTAGCAAAAGAAATTTTTCTCTCAAATTCATCGAAAAAAGAAAAATATAATCAATTAATAGGACAAAACCTTTTAAAATCCAGTTGCAAAGTCATTTACGCTGAGCAAGATGCTGACACAGACATAGCCAAAGTTGGTGTTAACGAATCTCTGACAAAAAATGCTACTGTCATCAGACAGGATACATATTTTTTGGCGCTCTATTACAATATGTTACATAAAAAGTATAAACTGCTTTTAGAAGTGATATTACAAAGGGCAAAAAAGAAATCAAGGTCAATGATATTTTAAGAAGCTAAAGTATATTGGGTCAAGATTTATGCCAGCAGTTACTATTTATACATTCAATTGCAGGCTTCAAAACAAATCACATCTGCATTTTATGGAATAGGAAAAGCAACGGCTTTTAACTGAGTTGTTAAATTTAAAAGATATCACAGAAACATTTATGCAACATGACATATCAAACAACAATGTCAAGAAAGCAGGTGAACAAGCAGCTATCTTAATGTATATGTCGCCTGCCACTACAATAGATATAACAAGACAAAAATTACTGTATCAAAAATTTTTAAAAGCAAAATCTGAGACATTGCCACCAACGTGATCTGCACTTAAGTATCATAGCTTTCCTTCATACTATCAAATCATGAAGTGGTGTGGTAATGATGTGAATGCAAAACTATGGGATTGGATTAATATTGATAACAAGTAAAAGCCTAAAACAACTGATAAACTACCAGCTGCAGAATCACTTCTAAAACCATCTTTAGTATGGTCACTTATGCGGATCTTGCAAAACATCTGATTGTTCCAATTAAAGTGTTCGAACTGATTTTTTTGAGTTATATTTTTGAGTTATATGATATTTTATTGGAGTTAGCTTTTAGAACTGTTTTATTAGATTATATAAAATATTTTTAAACAATTTTGTTTAAACAAAATTTCAGTTTGTTTTGAGACCAATCTTCTGATATAAAAGTTAAAAAATCAATCAAAATAACTTTTGTTGCAATTTTGCCCAGGTTAAACTATAACTTTCTTGGACTAATGATTGTTTAAGGAAGCTGAAAGATTAAGTTTTTGAAATGGAAGAATAAAATAAGCAAATATGAGAAAATGGGAAATTTAAAAAATTTTGAATTTAAAAGTTCAGACAAAAATAACGAAATATTAAAAAAAATAATAGAAAATTTGGTGATTTAATTTAGGAAAAAGGGATATTAAAAAGAAAATTGGAAGATTTAGGTGAATCTTCCAATTGTAAAAATGTTGTTCACAGTAAATTCTTTCTGAAAAAATGGAAAGCAGGTCTTTAAAAATTGAAAGATTAAAATTAAAAAACTGTTTCATAGAAATGCTTGATAAAATTAGAAAAATGAGTTTTTGGAATTTAGAAGTAAAAGTAAAGTAAAAGTAGAAGTAAATAAAATATAAAAAAAAGTTCCGAGGATAGCCTGGAGCACTTGTTTATCAAGAAAAGGTAGTGAAACGATGAGGACAACAGCCCAGAGACAGCGACACTTAATTAAGGAGTGGTTCCACCTGATACTGAGAAAGAAGGATGGTTTCAGATGCCTCAAGAGATAGACTGGAAAAAAATGTCAATGGCGCCGGTCATTAGAAAATGCCTATTGGCAACCAGATTGACCAATGACCATGAGAGCACCATGCCCTTAAATAGCCTTATTGAGCCAGCCATCGAGTGGAGGCTGCTAAAGTGCTTGTACTGAGAGTGCAATAATATAAGTGATCATTTGCACTTTGTTTTTACAGTTGATGGTACGTGTAGAGTTCATGACTTTGTTATAACCCTTACTGGAGGTAATAATAGTTGGGTATGTTACTGCTACTTCTGACTTTGTTGCAACTTACTAGTAGCCCCTAAGTACCGGATGTTACCTAAAAAATGTAGAGAATCAAGATGAACATTGTAGGCCAGTATTCCTTTTAAGGCTTTATACTTACACTGGAAACACAAGCTATAAATATAGCCCAGTCATAACAAAAAAAAAACCAAAATATATCATACCCTCGAGAAGGTTCCCTTAGAGGTTTTAGGTGCCCACTAAGCAGATGAATAGCAACTACCTAAAAAGAGTAGTTGGAGGTTATTTCATATGCTGAATGCAATCTAAACTGGTGAAAGAAGCATTAACGTAGCAGGCAGTATCACAAGGGTTACCATTTCAGCTACCATTAGTGTAGAGGCAGTTGCAGGAGCTCTGCTTGAACTGGAGCATAATTCAGAGGTTATCAGAAGGGTTGGGATTTAATAAAGTGATATATGGTCATGGTGTCAAATCACAAAAGTCTCTAGAGAGCACCACATGATAGAGCTGCATAAATTTCAGGCCTTCTATGAAACCCCTTTCTAAAAGAAGGTAGGGTGGTAGGCTTTTTTTTAAAGCTATACCGCCTTTGTTTTAAGTGATTTTTGTCAGACCTTTTTGGGGCTTTTAATGGTTGTACATAGAAGTCAATGTGCTACAAAAGGTTTTCTTGATCAGCTCAAGGAAAAAGAAGAGTTCTCAGCCCCAACATTTGCAAGTGGCATTAAGAGCTAATGCAACTGTCCACCACCTAGTTACCTTTCGATTTACCTCAATGGTCATAAATGGGCTTGCAAGCCTCCCTAAAACCTGCGGACGGCTGCAAAAGATGGTGTAATTTTTTAAAACTAGAAAAATAAAGCTTTAAGATAAATCAAAATTTTAATAGATTTCTAAGGAAATTAAAGATCAAAATAAACTTTTAAATAAATTGAAAAGTTTACATTAGTTTTTCAGGGAGAATAGAATGTTATGACTTAAAGAAAAAGAAAAACCACAGTATGCTTATAGAAAAAATATAGGAAAATTGGAAGGTTACATTAACTTCTTGAGAAAAATTTGACATGAAAATGGAATATTTCAGTAAACCGTTTGAGGAAAACTGAATGAAAAATTAAGTGAAAGAATTCTTAAGTTATAGCTATAATTACGTTTAAAAATATGGTTTGTCAATGTCCAAGTGTAGATCAAAAACGTAACAATCAATCATAACACAATAATATGTAAAGCAAAGTAGTAAGTAAAGTAGTAAGTAAAGTAAAGTCACCAACGTATTTGTATTTTTAAAGTGGGGCCAACAAATAGTTTTCAAACTAATTTATTACAAAAGGGCTCATGGCTTTGGTTCTGGTGTATTTAGAGCTCCAATATAAGCATTAAAAAATATCATTGGTTCCGAGGTGGGTTTGAAACCACAGTTCTAGGATACGGAGACCAATGCTTTATCCTCATGGCCAGACAATCATGATATGAACTGGAAACTGATCACTTTTATTGAAGCAACTTGAATAACAGCAAAAATCATTTACAATAAAGTCAAATCAAGGAGACACCACTACAACCTGTACACAAGTTGGTGAGAGAATGAGAGAATGAGAATGTTATATTTAACGTGGGGAACCAACAAATTGCCGAGACAATATTTCCAGATGGG
>JAUZNK010050221.1:0-16026 GCA_035046665.1 Euphysa ruthae
TATTAATATAAAAGAAGTTTGTTATTGATTATTTCGAGTATTTTTTACCTTTTATATCTAACACTTTTTAGACTGCCGCTTTAATAGAAAGTCCCATAAAATTAAGTCTTCCCATCCGTCCGTAACACTGTAACACTTTTGGATGCAGATCACTTGAGTTATGCATTGCAAATGCAGGCAACCTGACTTAGGTTACCTATGGTGACTAAATTTCTGTTAAGATATTGAAGTATGTTTCAGATTCAATTAGCTCTTTTCGAAACTGCACCGATAAAATTTCAGCTCAAAACTTTATTTTCACATTCAATATTTTCATCAAAACCTTCAACTTCGTTTTAACTCGGAACTTCATACTTCATTTACATTGTTTCCATAGTGAAAGTTTTCATTATCCGTGTTTAATTTTGAGGTTTTCGTGAAAATTCATTTTATAACTTCATTTTTCCTCACTTACATTTTTTTCATAATGGAATTTTTCCTCAAAACCATATTTGATATATAATCGAGACAATTTCTTCAGGAGCTGCTGCCTGGGAGAGTTGTTAGTGTCTTGTGAATTGAAGTCTTTTGCAACACTCGAGTGTACGTATTTCACTAAAAATTCATAAGCTGAAATTATTGACTAGTTCGTCTGCAGCAACGTCAAGATCAATTCATATTATATGTGGTGTGAGCAGAAGCTATTGATATTTGGTACATCTGGAAAGGTTAGGAATTATTAATCTTTCAAATGATAAATGCGAGATTGCAATAAAAGATCTTGCAAGGCTAGTTGTCAGTGTTGGCATTTTTTTGTTATGAAAAATTGGATTGTTGACGTAGAGGAATTTACTCCTAGCGCCTTTAAAACATTAGTTTAACTATTATCTATCTTTTTAATTAAATATTACGGGGTTTCCGCGAAAGCAGGCAGCGCGCTTTGGAACAGAAGCTTATTTGGTATTATCCATGTCTTGAGAACGATAATTGCTTGGGATTTGATTGAGTTTATTTTGAAATCACATCTAACCGGGCTGTATAATAGAATAAAAAAAAAAAAAGAAAAAGCGAGATGCAAAGGAGCCTAAAAAAATGATGTGGAGGGCCTAGTAGCGTCTAGGCCCTACACGTCATTTTCTTAGGCTCACTGACCAGTTGTCTTTCAGTCTTCCATCTTTATTTCTGAAAACAAATTCACCTGTTAATTTAAGTAATGATTATATAAGATATATACAAGGCATAACACAAAAATAAATTGAAGGAATGGATTTATTGTTGTACCATTTAAGGTTAAACTTAAAATAAAATGTATGCTGAGGTTAAATGTAAATATATTGAGGTTGAATTTTGCTACAAATTAATTTCGTATATAAACGTGGAAAGATAAGCACGCCAAACTCGTAAAAACTAGCAGCTGCGCAAATATGTAATAAATATTAGAAATTTGTTAAAATATTTAAAAAGAGAAAACAAATACTCTATCAGAAGATAAAACAAAAACTAAAAGATTAAAATATAATAAGAAGCTAACGTGAACGAAAAACACACCCCTAGCATCTGCCAAAAACCAATTTAGCAACGTACTGCACAAATAAAGTTTTCTTTCATCTCTTCCTCACTTTGCCTTTGATTGTGAACCAACAAAGTTATAATATAAGCAAATGTACTGACCGTTGTATAACAGTTACATGAATTACCATAACAAGCAACCTTAAAATTATGTTTGAAATCTGCTGTGAATTGCAACAGTGTGTCAATCAGAGTCATGGTAGATGATGCAGTAAAAGATTTTATCAACTCCTTTGGAACCAATTCAAATGCTTCTAAATGAGAAATTTTGACATCTGTTAAATTATGAACAATTAGACACAAAAATAATATGGCTATTAGCATGTGTCCTGCTGAAAAAATAAATTAAAAGTAAAATTTGAAAGTTTAAAATTAAATTACGGTTAAAATCGTTCAAAAATATGTTTTTGTTTGTACTGACTAAATTTTGGCACTTCTCCTATCTTTTCCAAAATATTTTAATAGTGAACTGTTGTGCACCTGTGAAATAAAAATACTCGGTGGTTCTCGAGAAAACACATTTGGCTCATTTCTTAAGAGTCAGAGAACTTTTTTATAATCTTATCTGGATAAGATAAACTATTTTGTTTCACGAAAAGAAATGTTTGTGCACACCTTGTGAGCAAAGACTTTGTGAGTTTTACGTGGATGTACGAATATAACAAAATTCAGCAATTTAAAAACTTACTGCACCGACTTTTTTATAACAGATTGTTAGTTTTACACAATAGTTTTTCACAAATGAAAAAAATTAAGAAATTTTAAAACACTTTTCAAGTATTGAGAGGAAAGATATCAACAAACCATCAAAAAAACAAGACTGCACAAAATCGACAAGTAGTTGGTATACAGCTATCTCTAGAATTTTAGCAATTTTTCCATTATTTAATGTATCCCCTTGGAGAAGTGCACTGACGGCCTCAAACGTCCAAATGAATGTTGCTTGGGTAAAATACTTGTTGGTAAGTGCTTATATTTTCAAGTAAGTAAGTATTTATTCTGCAACAAACAAATATAAATATGCTATGAAAATTACAAGACAAGATAATGGAAAACAAAAAAATAACAAGGATAAACATTAAGATAAAATAACAAATGGTGGCAAGGATAGGCACAAAAATTGTCTGTCGCAACATTATCCCCTTTGTGGTCCCATTACACATCACATACAAAAACATAGAATGTTTGATTCAGCCGAAGTATAGTAAAAAAAGAAAAGAAGGGAAGTGATTTTACAGAATTATAATTTATTTTTATTAGGTCTGCGAACTATATTCAGGGAGCTAAAAAATTTTTCCTTGATCATACTTTCCTTGTATCGTATAGTTTGCGATTGGTATTTTCTTCATTATATCGAGGTAGTTATAGCAGTTGAGGCCATCTTTAATCTTGCTCAAAGCTGTCATAAATGATTCAAATTTTGATTTTATAAACATTGATTTTAAAAGAAAAACATAAATTTTTACATATCTAACGTGGGTAGCCAAAAAATTGCTTAAGAGTGATTTACAAATGGACTCACGAAGTTAAAAGTTCTGGCGTACCTGGGGCGTCCATTTGCGTTTACTAAAATCGCTCAACCAGACAACCCAAGCAAATTGATCTAGCATTGCTTACACAATGAGTTTCATTCAAAATCTCATACTGATGTTTTTAATGATAAGAAAAAATCATCTGCGGCGAGAGTTGAACCCTGACCGTGCAGTTCTGAATGCTGAGTTTTAACAACTAAACCATAGGCGATTATGCTGACTCATACGAGTCATTTCAGGCATATATTGAAGCAAATATATTTCACTCAGTAAATTTTTATTAAATAAGGTTACGAGCATATTACCACAATTCATTATTTTATCATTTACACAATAAAACATTGTTTAGTAATGCAATTCTAGCCTAATGCAAAAAATGTTGTACATCGATGTAGTTTAACAGCGATTTCAATAGTATGTAGCCATCTTAATTATTATGAAAGAAAATTAAACTCATACTGGAGTAATGATTTTTACCATCAACAAAAATCTTTTTTAGTTAGTTTTTTTCGTGTTAGCCCTGGTAAACAGAGCAACAGTTAATACATGTGATATACTCTACATACTTCTCTTGCCAGATTCGCAAATTTTTTGTCCTAGCATTATAATCAAAACACAATCGATGTAATCGAACTTGCATACGACACAACGCATGATTTACTCTAACACGTGTTTGAACTCCAATTGCGTTTTACTGTTTTACTCCAACTGCTTCATTTTCAGTGTGTTATTTTTGAAGTCTGTGTATGCAAAGAAACATCGAAATACGATTACTCTTTTGAATTTAGAAAAAAAATTAAACTAGGTTCCAGGTCCCATAATTTAGCTCGTCACTTATAAAAAAAATTAATTGAACCCCCTGATTTTCGCAAAAACTGTCCCCAATTGAAAATATTTTTTTACCGTGGAATATTTCAGGAGTGCGGACCTTGCAATTGACATCGCTACTTATAGCGCTGAAGAAAATATAACATAGCAACATGATGAATTACTTCATCTGTGTCGGCCTTTTTGAATTTAAGGAAAAAAAATACGCAATCATTTCCAGTTTTACGATTGGATGATGGAAATGAAAAAAAATAAAAGTTTTTGAGTTCGTATATAAAGATAGATAGAACATTATAATGTATTTATTTTGAACGTAACAGTTTGTTGTCTGAAGTTCATGTTTTCGAGTTTGAACAAAATAATGTGAATCAATTCAAGAATACACACACCTTTTTTTCTCGAAAAGTAGTTCGAAAAAACTATCCTGAAGATGTGTAAAATAAATATCCTAGTATTTAATATAAAAATTTCTTTCGAAACCCCATCTAGGGGTTTCGGATGGGATCAATCAAGCAGTGGAACTAGTTTATGCATTGAAATGTTTTATCGAAACGTGTTTATTTATTAGAAACGCACCGTTGCTTCATTTTTAAGTCAGAAGTCTTTCTATTTATTAAAGCAATCGTTACTATTAGAAAACATTTAAAGAAAGTTTTGCAAAAAAAAAACAAAAACACTGTTTGTTAACAATTTCCGACTTTTCCATCTTTTCGTTGTTCAACATAGCTCATAGTGGAAAACAAGAAAAACCAGAAATAGTAGTTACTTACATAACAATGCTGTTCGAAAAGACCGAAACGCAAGAATTGCCGGAAACATCCAAACTTACACTCTTTGTTTTGCATTTTTTGAATTAATTGGAATCTCAATAAGTAATGGTAATTTAATCAATCGCTTCTCGCTTCATTGAAACACAATAGACCTAGGATTTCCGACGAATCTTCAAAATAAGCTTCTAAAGTTATTTGGGTATTATAATATTTTCAAAAAACTGATCAAGGTGGAGAGATTTGTATAGACAAATTAGTTTAGGACCTTTATAGGGAAGAGAATTTTCTACATACTCACAAGAGATTTTTGTTCAAACCAAATTTTTTCTACGATTGTATCGTAAGTTTAACTTTGAGTTATTTAGCTCAAAAAATGATTGAAATTTTGAGGGGTTTGTTTTTATTTTAAACATAAATATTAAGACTTGGTAAATATTAAAATTATGAATGCTCAGAATCTAAAAGTCCTCCATGACAGGTAATGCTCTACCAAGTCTCTTTTCGTATGTTATGATCTTGTATGTATGCTTTTTGAAGATTTTCTAGTTTTGATATTTTGGTTTTGTGATTTGCCCCCATACAATATTAGCATAAGAAAGGTGACTGTGAATAAAACTGAAATACAAAAGTTTACGAGACTGAAAGTTAAGATAGGGTCTCAATTTTTAGAGAAGACCCTATTTGTAGAGCACACGCGAGTTTAGATTCAAGGTTTTTAATGTGATTTTTCCAAGATAAATTCCATCAATTAATGCACCCAGGAATTTAAGGCAGCAATCTTGTTCAATGGTTTTTTTATTTATCGATAGATTTGGGAATTTTAGAGGAAGGTTATCAGATTGGCCATACGTTGGATTTTTCTAATATATGATTCATGACATGGGATAGGGTTTTGGGATTGTTTTCTCTAAAAACAAATAAATTCATGCTTTGTGAAATAAATCAAGCAACTAATTAAAGCTATATTGATGTTTCAAATCGGTAATGTAAATTTTTAATAGTGAAATTTTGTGACTTATATTGATAGTATCTATATGGGGAATGAGTGCTGGACAAAATTGCCCGTTTTTTTTTTTTATCTTCTTTTATTTTGATTAGAATTTACTTAAAAATGCTTTTATAAATAAAAGTTCCAATTTGTGTTTATATTTTTTTGTGGGAAAAAGTTTTTTATATACTTAAGTAAAGAAAAAGAACTTTTATTAGTTACTCAAGGCCTTCTGAAACATGAGTTGTAACAAAATTAGATTTAACTGCAGTTGGATTTGCTACAGTTATGATACAAAACTCTCAAGAGAAAACAGCCGAGTGTGAGTAACAGCTGAAGAATCTTGGCGAAAAAAAACCGACACATTCGCAAAAGAAAATCCGAGCTGTTGTCTAGTTGCGGGGTCGAGCTTAAAGGAGATTTTTTTATTATTTTATTTCTAAGCTGATTTAATTTCGCATTTTTAAAATATATGTTCTGTATTGTATGACAGGATGTATTTTAGTACCTAACTTTTTTTCTCATTCTAAGAAAAGTAACCAAAGAAGGTATTGTATGAAAAACTGTTCGTGATATCTTACCGTCTTAGACTTTGACATATACCTCTCATGTATGTTTAAACCTAATAATAAGTTCATGTTCTATAGTTCCAAGATTGAATACACAGATTTTTACATAAGAGTAAAATTGTTTATCATGTTTGAATTTTTATTTCAGATATCACTTTTGCTTTTTCTCTACGGTTTAAGATAACACTCATAAATTACCCATGTTTTCAGCACACACCCCTAAAAAACCTATGATTCTGTCAACCTAAAACCCATAGAATTTAAGATTGGTAAACTGATTATGAAAAGCTAGCGAATGATAAGTTGCCAACAATGAATGCACTAAAAAAGCAAAATATGATAGTGTAGAAAAAAACTCTACTAACTAATGCCACAAATTTTGCTGCCACTAAAATTTTTCAATCAAGGAAATAAATATCACACCTCTTCTTGACAAACTTTCTTATTTACGGAAATTTTTTTGGATAAAAAAAAGAAGATTTGTTTGATGTCACGTTAGAGCATTTCATAGAGCAGAAGTGTGATAGATTGTAAGAAAATAAATTTAACTCAGCTTGAAAATAAAATCTCTTTGAAAAATATTGGCCTATACCATGATACCGTGGTGCTTTGTTGTTCAAGAGAGCACGAGTGGTCTGCAATTCTATTTATATTATAAAAGAAATCCGGAAATGAAAACGGTGAGAAGATAGACATATAAACTCAATATAACTTACAAATAGTGAACTTTTTAGGCATAACTTTTTTAACTCAAACGCATAAAACTATTCGTTAAACCTATTAATCTTTTGTATTTTATTCAAGTTGAACAACCTAATTAAAGGCCTACCGAAATGTATTGAAAAAAGGTCTGAACTGTAAAAACACAGCCTGACAAAAGCCTCAATATGTTCAGCTGGACCAGCAGAAAACCAAAAAGTACTTGTTTAAAATATCCTCAACCACTTTTAAGATTAGCAAATAATCCATTACAAACAAAAAATAGCATAATGTTATCTAACAATTACTGGCAAATCAAGAACGCTAACCAGATTCTAGTAATCAAATGAATAATTTTCAAAAAAATGCAGTTCATACAACATAATCCAAAAAAACTTTTTCTATGAATATTTATAATATTTATATTAATATATTATTATTATGTTATAGGAAAAATCATATTGCATGAATATAAAAACTTTTTCAACTATTGATAGATAAATATGAAAAAAAAAGTTTCATGAGTTAAATGACTTTAAGACGTGAATTAGATCACCATAATATCCGACCCACTTTCTACATATTAAATTCATAAAATTATTATCGTTTTAAGGAAAAATGTCATTGAAACTTCCATTCTTTCTGAAATTACAAACAAAGCCACCCCAAAAATTTTTCTGTGTTTAATTTGCAGTCCACAGAAAGATGATTAACTACTGCAAACCCCTACGGAAGTTTTTTAGGTCCTATTATGATCTGCATGCCCATTGCAGTTCACAAAATTGTAAGTAACTACAAGTTGTCACTACAGAAGTATTTTTGATATTATATTAAAACTTAATCTCTATTGAGTCCGCACAATTAAATAGATAACTACTGTTAATCCATACGAAAGCATTTTCGATCCATTTAAAACCTATATAAATTAAATTAAAGCAGGTTGTCTCCTGAAGCGTAACCGGAAAAAATAACAACATTTTTAAACTATTTTTTATATATGAAAATTATATAAAAGTTAAAGTCGAATATTCAAACTATTGATTATAGTATAATAAGAAGATTTAGTATTTTCAGGTCGTTTTTCGTAAATTTCATTTATGAAAAATTAAAAGCATAAAAAAGATTCAAAGATCAAAGAAGCTTTTTTTCATTATTAAAAATTTGTTTTATTCTTTAACACCATTATAAAAAATGTGATAATTTGCAGTGGAAAGATGCCTGTCATCTGCTATTTTTACATTGTCTTATCAAACGACACTTAAAGCAAGAGATGATCTTTTCACTGATCGTTACTGAGGAGTGGGCGGATCAAAACATTTATTGAATGTAATTATCGAACGACTCCTTTCAGAAAAATTTATGAAATTTTGGATTTTAAGGAACGTAAAAAATCATAAAACTTCCTCACAAAACCTATTAGCTATGGGGTAGTGGCGCAAAGTGCCTGCGGCCTTTTCAATCAGGCATAACTTTTGTGACTTTTCCTAAAATTTACTTGAATTGAGGAAAATCAAAAAAAAAAAAAAGTTTTATTTTCTTCAAGCTTCCTGCGGGTAAGACATTTATTGAAAGAAGGTAACTTTTTTTTCTTTTTTTTTTTTTTTTAACAGCATTTTATGTGAATGTAGTTCAATGTATGTTAGGTATATAAGTATTGATAAAAGTTTTAAATCAATTGTTCATTTTAGTTGGCATTGGCAAATGTTTAAAATAAAGACCAGAAAAGTAGAATGAATTTACTGACCAAGAAATTGTAATTTTGGGTAACTTTCTGATCACATTTAAATTCTCCCAACTTGTAACAACTGCTTTAGCCACAATCATGGTCAAAATATTATGACACTTATATGATATTAGGATAAAAATTCTCTGTTAGATCTAAGGGATGAAAATGACAAGTCCATACTTATTTTGGTTTGTTATCATTTTTGCCATTTTGATCAAGAAAATCACACTTACAACATGCGTCAAATGTGAATTTGTGCTAAAACTTGATAAAAGTGTCATTATGGCCATGATTGTCTGTAAAAGTTTTTTTGGATTACCATTTTACGGTAGTAAGGCAGTTCTAAGGTTATTTTTAGGCTATGAAAACTTATAACTACCCAATCTTTTTACCTTTTATCAAATAAAAATCAGGGTTTTCGATCAAATTTGTACCAAAATCTTGATTTCAAAACTCCTGGAGATCCATGGAATCTAAAACATTGAGAATTACAGAAAAAATCGAAATTTTCTACATTTTTCTTGGGCAAAATGATAAATTTAAAGTTATCCTTCAAAATTTTATTTACAGATTTTAACCAAAACCCTTAGTTTTGTTCAATTTAGGCAAATACTGGTTTTTTACGCAATCATGGACACCTTATTATTTAAAAAAAAATACCACAATCAGTTCAAAATATGGATACACCGCCGTTGGTATATTCAACTTTAGGTTTATCTTTGGTTAATGCACTTATAGACTTATGAATTAAAAAATTATTTTTCTCTGCTGGATCTAAGGGATGAAAGTGAAAAGTCCGTACTCATTTGGGTTAGTTATGATTTGTGCTATTTTGGTCAAGAAAACTACTTTTAAAACATGCGTCAATTTGCGCTAAAATTTTATTAAAGTGTCATATAATATGACCATGGCTGTAGTCATAGACCAATCAGTACTGTTACAGGGGAATTTAAAAATGTGAATTTACTTTCTTTATTTGTTCGAGAGCTTTCGCCATGTTATTTTCCTTGTTGATTTTTTTTTGATATATATTTGTTCAGGGAAGGTTGGGCTGTATATGTGCAAAGTTTCATCTTCATAGCAGTAGTAGTTCCAGAGATCGGAAAAAGCTCCCTCCCTTGTATACACGGGCCAAAGTAGCTCATGGCTAATAGGGTTAAAACAGCAAAAAAATATTGAGTTTCTTTGAATTTTTCTTAAAAACTTGTTCGTTACTTGACTAGTTTAGTATGGTAAACCAGAAGCCCTTTATAATAGGCTTTCATAAACATAATTTAAATATTGACTGGTAATTATTTCTGTTTTCCAATAAAAGCAATTGCGTTGGAAACTATATTTTGGAACTTGAGGTTATATTTTGTTGCAATTTGTAAGTTTTGTATCAATGAAAATATGGTTATTCGAATAACTAAGAAATATGATGTTCGTTATACATGTCTAATCTGTATATTCGTCGAAGTTTTAACTTACATCTTAATATATATCTATGTTGTTATGTTCGAGATTGATCTTCTCCTAAAAATTCGTTACCACAAGTGATATGAATTGCAAGATGTCGGTTTAATTCCAACACGACTGACAATCAGCTTCAACAATTAGCATTGTTGATGAGACGATAACAAAATCGAAACAGACTGTCCTATGCTAGGCTCGAAGCTGATACTCTCGTAGGTGTTGAGCATATATACTGCGAGGTTAATCTCAATTTATGTTTTATTTTACATATTATGTCATTCGCACTAGAAATAGCACCTTTTTATATATTGTTTGGTTTTGAGATTTTGCGAAATCATCAAGTCCTCTGTACTTCCCACAATTAGTTATGAGAGGCCCAAATGAATTGTTCAAAACAGTGAAAAAACCAACCAAAAAAGATGATTACAACAAAGATAATAAATTCTATGCTATTTTTAAAGTAGGCTTCATATCTTAGCATCTAATATTGGACAAATATCCAAATAAAATATCCACTGTGAACCAATTATTTCTAGAAAAAGCTCAAAACTTTGCATTAGTACGAAGATTACAATTTTTTCTAAAATATTGGCAACAATTTGATCCAGGTTCCAAACATAATCTAGATTTAAAGAAAAAGACTCTAACCCTAACAGAAAGTCGAATATGATAGATGCAGGGATACAGGTAATGTTGAACAAAGGTGCCATAAGGAAAATAGAGCCTTGTCAAAAAAAAGTTTTAAGCAACATATATGTAGTTGAAAAAAAAGGATAGGGGGGACATCCAGTTATAAATCCGAAATCTCTAAACAAACTTGTAGAATATCAGTATTTTAAAATCGAGGGTTTTTACCTCTTGAAAGAAATTTTGTCCCAACGAGATTACATGTGCAAACTGGATCTCATTTTTGCCTTGCATTACATTAAAAATCCAAGAATTATGTCAGATTTCACTGGGCAGGCTCCCTCTACGAGTTTCTCTGCCTATGTTATAGCCTAATTCAAATCAAATCAACTCATGAAAGTTCCTGTATCCATCTTGAGAAAGTTAACGAAAAGATTAATTGTCTTTCTGAACGATTTCGAAATCCTGGGGTATTAATTGGAGGAAAAATTAATGGCCAGGGCCACCACTCTGCACCTGTTACAGAATCTGTGTTATGTAATCAATACGAAGAAATCGATTTTATTTTTTGGGCATGGTTATAAATACTTTATCAATGACAACCTCTTTGCCTGTCAAAAAACAAGAAAAAAATATTCGGATCTTGCAGAGATCTTATGATGAAACAAAAAAACTACTGTCAAAGTGATGCCAAAATTAATAGGGAAAATGTCTGTAACCACAGTGGCATTACTGCCGGTCTCATTGCAATTTCGTTTCTTAAAAAGACAACAAATTCTAAATTTGTGGATTGGGAAGTCTTACGAAGCAGAGGTTATACTAAATCAAGCTTCAATATTAGACCCCCATTTGTGGTTGAACAATATTCAACTCTGTTCAAAAGCCTTCTTGATCAATCCGAGCCCAGATGTATTTATACAGACGGATGAATCACTAAAATAACGGAGTGCTCATTGTCAGGTCATATCCACAGGGGGTCAATGGTCTTTATAGGAATCACATAAATGTACTGGAATTAAGATCTGCATTCCCGTGTTTAGAAACATTTTGCAAAACCATGAACAATGCAGCGGTTCGTCTTCAATTGGACAAAATATCAGCCCTATCTTATATTCTAAATAACGAGGACATCAAGAACGTAATGTTAATAATTCTAGCAAAGGAGATATGGACAATTTTTATATTGAAGAAGATCAATCTTACTCCATATTATCTTCTGGGTCAACTGAGCATAGAAGCCGACTTCCAATCTCGGAATATTCAGGATTCCAGCGAATGGAAGCTTTGTCCCAGGGTTTTTCAAAAAATTCAAAGACTTCTGGGGAGATGCCAAATAGATCTGTTCGCCTCAAGACTCTGAAACCAGCTCCCAAAATATATGTCTTGTAACGTGGATCCCAGCTCATAGTTACTTTTGAACAATTGAGTTGAGTTGAGTTGCGCATTACATCAATTAGTTATTCAAAATCCAATTCAGTTGCCTTGTTCACAGACATTATTAGGGGGTCCCTTAGTAGTAAAACTACTAGCTCAGAACAAAACTATGATGTTAGCAGCATCGAGAATTTCAGGAAAACCTTGAAAACAAAATAATTATCGGTAACAGCTGAAATGCTTAAATCAAATTGCCGCAGAGAAGGGGAAACTTTTGTTTATAAAACAGCCATGGAAAAGCTGGTGTAGCTAAAGTATCAGGAAATCATTTCTTCACCCTTTTTTTTGGCATAATTTTGATAAAAAAAATATGAACACAGATCAATAAATTTGCATAGATCTGATTTTCCTTCCCACCATGAGAAAATAAATGATCTTAATGTAGGAAAGCATCCTAGTGTAATAAAGCTCTTCAGTGGAGTTTCTCTGGGACATATAAAAAGTCTGCCTTCAAATATTCAGCTTACGGATGAGGACCAAACCTTAAAAATTGTCCTTCATTGTTTTCTGCTTCTAGATGCAACGAAATTCAACATCTCGATTTAAGATATATGGTGAGGATTAAGTGTGTATTGTATACTTATTTGAAATTTACCAAATCGTGGAGAAAAGAAAAATCTCCACTGAAATTATCCTTTCAGACATATTTTTCTGATAAAAACTATGTGTGACTAAAACATTAAATGAATATTTACTAAGATCTAAGGAAAGGAGGAGTGAAACTGGTTAATCAATTATTACTCACTTATGTCAAACCTCAGAAGGAGATTTCAGTAACTACTAGGTGGGTAACGTCTAGGTGGGTTAGAAGTATTATGGCTGGAGCTGTTGTAGATACAGAATTGCTCACTCTACACAATCAGCTTCTTCTTCTAAAGTTTTTTAGTCAGGGTTTTATTTAAGTGATATCTTAAGGAGAGGAAACTGGTCCGATGCTAGAAAATTCGAGACATTTTACAACAGACAGATTGCAAAAAATTTTGAGGAAACTACCAAAATTCAGTGCTAGTGATATAGTATATACTATAGATTTGAACAATCAGGATTAGATCAGAGAGAGATTTTATAAAATAAAATTCACGAAATACACTAGAGTGCGAACCGGCCGAAGTTTAGTTCGGATTTTATCATTAAAATCTAACGAAAAATAATATTCCCTATCACACGTCCAGAAAAGTTCAATAAGTACTATTGCATTTGTTGTAATATTTATGATTTCTCTTTCGTTTTTAGGTTCCTGTTCAAGATTAATTGATAGTTATGTAAATAAAATAAAAATAAAAAATTTTTAACAAAAAAAGTTTACAAAATGTTTATTTATTGTCTCTAGACTTCCATGTTGAAATAAAAACTTTTAAAAGTTGGCGCATGTGTTTTGAAAAGCTGTCAGATTGGGAGTATTCAGTATTTGATCTTTCGTTCGCTTTTATAGAATCTGAATTACTGCACTTCGGACGCTTCTGTCCCTAGCAAGAATTTAATACGATATGCAATCTAATAAGGAACTCCAACGAAGTCCGCAATAAATGATGTCTTTAATTTATTAGGTATGGTATGAGAAAGACGTAATCCTTAGAGATCTTTGGTTTTCTTTGTATATAAATGCAGATTAATTTTGATTTATTCAGACGTCATAACACTTTAAAGCTTGGTGCCCACTTAAATAATAAACACTCCTTCTTTTTTTAAATAAATCTTTATTTCAGTAGTTATTTTACGAAGGAGTACATGTTATCTTGCAGTACAATCTACAATTAGCTATTTATTTAGATTAATGCAATGAATTGTGTTTTTGCTATGTTTTACGTTACATTCATTATGTTGCTATATGGAAATGTGACGTCATTTGTGACGCCTACAGATAAATTCCACATTCGGTATCAGAAATGTTGAACCATTTTATATATAAAAATGGACATGAATACAACGAGCAACCAACTGAAAAATTTTTTGTCATCAAAAAAAGTTAAAAAGAAGAAATATTTTGTTATTAAATTTGGAAATAAAAATGAGTTTTGAAATGGAACCTGTGAATAGCAGAAGCGATGGCGAGATGGAATATGTTGGGATAAACAAGGATGTGAAAAAGAAGACTTCTGGTTTAAAAGGACTTACAATAGATGAACTGACCAGAAAGTTGCGTGATTATCGAAAAGTAAATATCTCACTTCTAGAAAGCAATCGAGAATACTTACTCCAATCTCAAGAATCCAAGAAAATGCAGGTAGCTGTAGATTTGTTATGATGTTATGTTTAAGTTAGCTAGGCTAAACATTTAAGATACTACATATATAGCAAATCTCAAATTTAAATATATATTTATAGGGACTATTTTGAAGCAAAGTCATTTTTCCTTTCAATATGCCACACTGCAAGTATATAAAATTGTGATAATAGCAATATCTCACAGCATGGTGTTTTTTGTGAAGACAGCATTCACGACATTTTATAATAGATCAAATGCCTGTGATATAAAGTTTCTTACTTTTTGCAGATGGTGTTAAGAAGTCTAACCATGCTAAAAGTTTGTTAAAATGTTTATACATAAATGTGTTTTTTTCATATAGCTAGAATACCTAATAAAAATTTCTATAGGAAAGTAACAAAATATAATTTAAAGATTCTTGAGTGAAGGAAAAAAAGTGCTAATTGTCTCTTTGTTGTATTTTGGGAGCTTAATCTAGTATTTCAATTTTTTTTGTCTTATCCTAATTGCTTGCAAAATTTGCCATTGAGTCAACACATAGACAACATAAATAAAAATTAACTTTTTTACAAAGATCTTTTCATGAATATTCAAATCACCAGTTTTCCAGCAATATGACGTTTTATGACAAACATCATTCAACTTTTTTCCAAAGCCACATTTATCCGTATTCTATTCAGTTATGTCTAAACAACAAAATTCTAAAGCATGGAAATAAAATAATGATTTTCACACATGTTTTTACTGTTCATATATATTTCTTGCTACAAACTAACAATTATAAACATGTGTCTTTGTATTGTTACCAACTTCCTTTCTGGTCATTAAAATCATACACAAGTAAAATGATATGTATGTATTTCACAAGTATTTTGTTATATTAGTTTTCGTTTTTAAAAGTAATAGGTTTTATGAATACATTTGTACACCATAATCGTGAAATTAGTCAAAAGCCATAAATAATTTTTTCAGTTGAAATATCTGCTTACCAGTCCATATACAATTTAATTTTTTATTGTCATTTAACACTTCTTTATATATAAAACAAATAGTACAGTTAAATTTTACCTTAACTATTTTCCTACATCTATATATATATTTTTGAGCCAAATTCAATTGGTTCACAAACACTAAAAATTCGTAGCTCGGCCTTATTTTTATAATTCCCTAGCTAGAGAACGACTTGGAATTGACAGCTCATATTTTCACAGTAACCTAGTTGTTACTAAATCTTGTATTATTTATAATGTTTTATCGTTTATATTATTTATATTATTCATTAAATATTACTCTTTAAGTAACTTTTTTACTTTCTTTTCCTAATGTCTGCATTTCTTCTTTTTTCTAGCTTGAACTCAAAAATACAAGGAATCATTTGTTAAAACTAAAAACACGCATTCGAGCTCTAGAGGAAAATCCACAGGCTGATATTATAAAAGAAATCGGGATGTTGTCAAAACAGTTTAGTAATAAGGTAAGGTTTACAAAAAAAACCGCATGCTCAAAATAAAAACTAAAAATCTAATGACTAAGTGCTATTGTTCATTATATCTATCAAATTTTAAAATACCTGTCACTCATTAAAATTATTTTATGTTAGACTTGGAAATGACTTCCGTAAATTCCAAAGAAATGAAATACTAT
>JAUZNK010050232.1:0-16025 GCA_035046665.1 Euphysa ruthae
GGGCGCTAAGCATATTTCGTAACAGGGACTGTTGTTAATGTGATAGCAGTTAGTACGAATTAAGAGACAGTAGGGGGGCAATGAAGGAAAAAAAGAAACAAAAAAATACAAGATTTGATTGTACTGAGGGAGAAGAGTGTTAAATAGATGTTTGTATTGCATTTTTGTAATTAAGAGATAGTGGTGATAGGATCAACAGGGTTTCTATTCATGATATCGAGATGAATTTTTAAAGAAGGAAGAAGAGCATTCCAATCAGTTACACATTGATACCTTATATAATACTTACCCTGTTTTGTATGTCCTGTAGGCAGGACTGACGAGCTTATCGACAATATTTCTAATTCGATGACAATGAAGGTTTTTAGAAGTGGTAAAGAGGTTATATATAGAACGAGGAAAGATTTTTTTGTAGGAAATCAAAGACAAAGAGGCAGTTAGAGAAAGATGCTTTGTCAGAGAATTTGAGTAAGCGAAGGTGAGGAAATAGAGTGTTAGTTTCATAACGAAAAGGAGTATAACACATTCTCATTGCTATCCTTTGGAGTATTTTGTTCAATTGAGCCCAAAACACGGTTATTTTAGGCCTAAACCAACATCTTTGACGTTTTATTAAAATGGTCCAAGTCTTGTTATTTTTTTTGGCAAAAATTTTTAAAGTTTTCTCAAAATTATTTAGTCATTTTTAATAATTTTGCATGGAGTTAAAGGCCCATAGAGAGTATCTATTGACTCAATATATTTTGCTGTGTGAGGAACCTGGCAAGTAGCTATTAAATATATATATATATATATATTTTATTTTATTTTTTTACATTAAAAATTTACCAGGTACCTAGTCATCGAAAAAGTTTTTTCCAAAAAAATAATTTTTATTTTTCTTGAAAATTAAGTTCTGATTCTCCTGAAATGTTGAAAAAAAAATATATATATATATATATTTTTTTTTTTTTGAGAAAAAGAAACTGTGACAAAGTTACTGCCAATTTAATTTGCTTGTTATTTTATGTTCTTGTGTTATTGTGTTATTTTGAAATTTTATAGAATACACCAAATGACTTACAGTTAATATCAGATGCCCCTGCTCATCATATGTTTTGTTTACTTGGACCAATTGATCCTGATCAAACCTCTCTACCGGAAGTATTATGTGTCGTACAGGTGTGTTCATAGCTTTTATTTTTTATTTTAGTTTTGAAATTTGAATATTAAAAATACAC
The DNA here is from genome assembly GCA_035046665.1 of Euphysa ruthae. Taxonomy (NCBI): domain Eukaryota; kingdom Metazoa; phylum Cnidaria; class Hydrozoa; order Anthoathecata; family Corymorphidae; genus Euphysa; species Euphysa ruthae. The sequence goes on from JAUZNK010050232.1 coordinate 1,221, forward strand.
CTGATGCTCATACAATCGATTAACTCCATCCTTCAGTATTCGTGAAAAGTTTTTTTAAGTCAAAAACTCTACAAGAAAATTTTTAAATATCTCATAGTGTCAAAAATGTTCCTGTTCCCAATAGAGGTTTATTAATGTCTGTTATTTTTCAAGAATTGATTTTTTGCTATTTCCAGAACACCAGTAAAGAACAATATCGATAACTTTGAAACGGACTGAAAAAAAAAACATCAAGGTGTTTTTTATTAGTGGACACTAAGCAAATTTATATTATTATGACCGTTCCTAAAAAAAGATGATTTCTAAAAATATTGATGCTCAGTATGTTTTTTATATTAGCAAAATCTTTTTTTCAGGTATGTTTGGAAGGTGAAATATCAAAAGATACGATTATGAACAGTCTTTCAAGAGGTAAAAGAGCAAATGGTGATCTTATACCATGGACTGTTAGTCAGCAGTTTAATGATAATGAATTTGCTAGTTTGTCTGGTGCACGTATCGTTCGGATTGCTACACATCCTGATTTCCAAAGGGTAAACAAATTATGTTAAGTTTCTAGGAATCCTATGTTTTGAACATTGGAATTTGCTGATTTATCATAAAAACACCTAAGTTCAGTAATGTAAAAAGTTTTATTTATCTTAGAGCTCAAATTTATTGCAAAAAAAATTGGCTTTGTTTTGTAGATGGGTTATGGTAAACGTTGCTTAGAACAATTAGTGAGTTACTACACAGGATGTATTCCTTGCCTTGATGAGATACCACTGCAGACGATTAATAATATTGATGAAGATGATGCAGATATACTTGAAGAAGTAATCAAGCCAAAATGTAATCTTCCGCCTCTGTTACTTAAGTTAAGTGAGAGACCAGCTGAAAAACTTAATTACCTTGGTGTATCTTATGGTCTCACTGCTGATTTACTAAGGTATAATTAGTTAAAAGGTTACATTAGAATTATTTATACTCTTTTTCTGTTCCAAGTCGAAGTATAACATGTATTTCTACTTTTCTTGAAAACTAAAGAATTGTTAGGAGAAAATACATTATGGTATTTTTGACATATCTGCTATTTTAAGAATTTTTTCTGGTGGCATATATTTCTTATAAAGTACTCAAACTTCAAAATGTTATTTTAATATTTGTAATAATTTAGGTATTTTGGCTATCTTGAAAAAGCGATTTTGATGGCTGTATTGTGCAGTACGTAAGGAGGAAGTGGGGTTTGAAGATAATACTGGGTTGTTGACTAAAATTAAGTTTTAGCTGCATGTGTTATATATAATTAACCTAAGTACTCCAAATTTAACACTTTATGATGTGACAGGCATTTATTTGTGAAGACGGCATTTATTGTGCTTGTTTTTATTTTGAACAAGGGTTCGTTTTTCCCTTTCATTTTTATTGTGCAAATGAAAATCTTCTGTTATCTTCTAAGAGCCTGCTACATATTACTTTACCCCATTTTCTACAGAAGGTTTTTATAGCTCATTTGATGCACAATGCTTATATGATTAAAATGATATGATTAAAAAAAAAACCTTGGTAAGCTCCTATATAATTTGGGACAGAGAGCCCAAAAACTACCCAGGTTTTTGGCAATGATTCTACACCCATTTTCTACACTTACGATTTTTTAACATGATTAGCAGGGTACTAAGTAAAAAACTAAAACAAAACTAAAATATGCTAGAAAAGTAAGGTTTTCAACAAGAGGCCTTAAAGTTTTGAAAAGTGTAAGTGTGTATTATTTTTATTTATTTGGATGCTCTGATGTTAATATTTATCATGTTGTTTTTTCTTATGTCTGTGAAACTTTCTTCATAGGTAAATATTAATGCTCCGATATAATTTTAACGATATATTATAGTCCATATATATCAGTCCATTTTCCACCCAACAAAAAGTGTGTGTCTTCTACGTATCATTCTAAACAAAGAAATTTTTTATACGGTATAAAAAAGCATGTACCAGCAGTATAGTTTTAAAGTTCTTAAGACATAAAAAAAAATTTTCTTGAAAATTGTCCCACCAGGAACACAGGGTTTCGTCTTTTTACTTACATGTGAAGTAATACACTTGGTTATATACAATATAATACTATATTACATTTTGAGATATGATATTTTCCAGGGTAACGATTTTGGATAAATTCTTGTAATGTACAAACTTTTCTATATAATATTTGATTTGTTGTAAGGAATAACATTAGGTTGGATAATTTGGAAATAATATTCGCCCACACATCCACATCGAACCTCTTAATAGGGTTATTCCTTTAACATGTGAACATGGCACTTCATTTTATTATACCTATGAACAAATAAAACATCATACTTAAAATGATTCCGTATCCTTTTCTTTAAGTTGTTGATTTTCTTTCTTCTTCTCCAGAATCTGAATGATCTCATTGAATTGGGCAGCGGCTCAATTTAAAGCTCCCATTTGTGCTATGGCAGCAATCAATAACAAAATTATAAATACAGTTTTTGACTTGTTTTTATTTTTTCTGTTTTGTACTATAGATTTGGTTGAATGCTACACATGAATGATTTGATTATGATTTTCTATCCATTACTTTCAGAATAATTTCCAATAAAAATTTCATCAAATCATTGGCCCCAGTTTTGGGGTGATAGGGCCACTTGATTGTCACGGAAATTTTGGTAAGCTTTTGTATTTTTGCAATTGTCTATCAGTGTACTACTTTATACAAAAATTTTTCCATTTAATTTGTGGGGTAAAATACCATCAAATCACGAGTCACAAATGGGAGTCTGACCTACTGACAGAAATTTTAGTAAGCTCTTTGAACTATGAAATATTCAATTGAAACGGTATATTAAAAAATATCGCATGTAGAAAATTGGGTAAAATCATTGCCAAATACCTGGGTTTGGGCTCTCTGTCCCTAGCCTAGCCAATGTATGTTTGAAACTTTTTTTCTCAGTAACTGCTCATTATTTTTTGTGAAATTATGTGTGAAGTTGTAGCATCATAATCTAAATAAAGGGGAGAATTTTCGGACCTCTTAATATGCCCAAATATGGTTGCCTGAATATGCTCTAATATGGTCATTTTAGTTTTTTTTTTCTGGATTCCCAGCTTAAGCCGGCAGGGGTGCTATAAGTTTGCTCTCTCATGTCCTGTTTGTTTACAGTTTTTCTCAGGATCTTTGCATTAATTTTCTTGATATTTTTTTTTTTAACTTTTTTGCGTGAAGTTAGAGGGTCATAGGAGAAAATTTCAGTTCTAAGTTTTTTGTGATGTTAGTAATTTTAATAATTCAGACTAGTTAGTATCATATTTTGCTTAATACATTTAAATTTTGAGAGTCAGGCCAATCTTTTTGATTTTTTATATATGACTATAACGGGAATCTTTTTACCTAATAGCCTCCTATCAAAAACTCTCATTTTTCTGAAATGGCCCCAAAATGTTTTTTTTTTTTTTTTTTTCATCAAGGTAAAAGGCCATAGAGGGTATCTTTTGGCATAAAAGGCTTCTAGTCAAAAATCTTTATTTTTGGATATTGGGACCAAAATAGCCCATTTTCCACCAAATCCTGATTTATTGTACTTTTTTAAATTTTATGTTTAATAAGCCCATTATTATGTTTGTATGCTGCGATTTTATTTTTCCTCTAATACATATCCAGATACAGTTATATTATGTAGCCATGTAGTAAAACGTTAGTAAAAAGCTATTAAAGCAAAATTTAAAATTTTAGACTTTACCTTTTAAAGTAACTCTTTTTCTGCGAGAATATAGTGTTTTTAACAAGTCAAAAATTATTTTTTGCTCAAATTTGGAAATTACAAAGTTAAAGAAACTAAAACCGTTTAAAAGAAATTGGTTGTAGAAAACACCTTTCACCATTATACGCCATTTTGGCTGTTTTGCAATGCACTCTAAATTCCTCTTTTCTAACGATGTGCCAAAATTTTTATAAACAAATGTGGCATTACCACGGTCATTTTAGGCTTAAGAACATGTTCATTTGTCACTAAGTGCTTATCGAGTTTGGATTATTGGTATATTAACTTGGGATCTTTATGTCATGACCTATGGTATGGAAATTTGTTTTAATAAATGTTTATGCATATCATTGTTCTTATAAAATAAGTATCAAGCTGTTTTAGCCAATAATTTTTTTTGGAAAATTTTTGCTTATTTATCTTAAATTTTATAGATTTTGGAAAAAGGCAGATTTCATTCCTGTTTATCTTCGCCAAAGTGCTGTAAGTTTTAAATTTCAGTCACATTTGTTTGATTAGTTTGTTAATAATTTTTGTTGTTTATAAAACGTTGTTGTATATAAAAAGTGGATAGCTCTAGCAATGACTAATCTGCCTTCCACTATTTAATAGAATTAATCTACATATTATAAAAATAATTTAAATGTAAATATCAGTTATAGGAGTATTATTTATTCACAAACCGATGTTCTGCACCACGTCGCCGTAGGTTATGTCATGTTTAGAGGGTGAAACTCCAAACAGAGTTGATATCATTTTCAGGCTAAAATCACTTTCATGGTTCTAGGATAACTCTCCCCCAGAAAATTTCCCTTAGGATAATTCGCCATCCAGGTATGTATTTTAATACATAGTTTATTCCAGCAACAAGAATCTTATTGAATATTCTTCTGTCTATCCTGTTTTAAATATTGACACACTTTCTAACACATTATTCATTGAAAAAGGAAAATGGAAGTTAAATTCTGCATAGGTATGCAAAACACAATTAGAATCAGATGAACTTGCACTGGGAAATATGTTCTTACAATATTGGTCAGTAAAAAGTAAAAAGTAAAAAAATTTTATACAACCGTTTATTTTATGATCGCTGAGAGTTACTTGCATACCCTTTCATCCTATACGGCGAGCCTTTTAGAGTGACTTAGTGTTAGCACATGTTTTCCCAGAGATATGGCTGTGCAGCAAAAACTCTCATTTATTAGCCTTAAATAAACTGGTGTAAGTTAGCAAAAGATTTCACACCCAAATACGCCCATTCTGATGTGTGAATAGCAAATTGTTATATAAAATTTAAAAATACATATGGCTGATGAACAATCAATTTTTACTTCTGAAAGAAAAAATACCCCAGTCGAAAGACGTGTTTCAAGGGAATATATTTAACCTATGTTATTGTGGTACAATCTTCAGTTAAGTTCTGATGACGATTCATATGAAGGGTGGGAAAACTGGTCAAAACATTGAAGTTGAAAGTGAGTATGGACAAAATGTTGAAAATAATTTGTCATCCTCTTACTCTGATGACGAAAATTTTCAAACTTCTGTGCCTGGGACTAAATGAATCAAAGTAAGGCAAAAAGCATACCTCAAAAACAAAGGAGAACAACAAATAAACAGGCAATACAAGCTGTAGGCAATGAAGATAATAAATATCGAAAGATAGACTCAAATAATACAGATTTTTGTAAACTTGAATTTTGATTTCAACCATTAAGATTAAGATTAAAACAGGTGTTCATGCTAATTTTGACAATAACTCTAATCCATATGATATTTTATTTGAATTATTTGACATTGTAATTTAAATTATTTGCTAAATGGTAAGCGTAATGCGTAATGTAATAAATGGTAAGCTAATGTAATAGATAGTAAACGTAATGTTTTTGAAAATGTTTTCAGTTCTCATTGCAATAGGGATTGACCATCGACCAAACATATGTGGTTATCGGTCCCATGAAACCTGTCTATATGCCCTATGGCAACGTGAACAATTACCATGTGATCGATTTCAATTATTATATTCAACAACGCTACAGGTTAATTCAAATGAAGGAGAAACTTCAAAGAAAGATAAAATTTGACCATTTTTTAATATATTTTTAGTCAAATTTCAATATCCTGAGAAAGATATAGCTGTTGACAAGATGGTGGTAAAAGGGAAATGAAATACAAGATGTATAATCCTGCTAAACCAGAAAAATGCCATATAAAAAAATTTGGTTTATGTTATCCTACAACTAGCTACATTTTTAATCTTTTTGTTTTATTTGGCAAAGACTTCATATAATTTAGAAACAAATGTGGGACAATCAGAAAGAGTTTTTGAATATCTTACGAGTCCACTTGGTGATGGGCACCCTATTTTTGCGCATTGATGTTATATAACATAAAACCTTATAACTTATTTTTCTTCCCGAAGTATATATTGCGCTGGAACGATAATTTCTAGTAGGAAAATCTTTCCAATAAAAGTTAAAACCTTCCAAATTAAATCATTTAGAAATGAAATATCGAAGTGGTGAATTTTAATCACGGCAAGATAAAAAGGCTGGTAAACCGGTTAACGTTTCATTTCATTGAAATTTTGTTATAACGTTAAAAGGTAGCAACCACGGAGGTTGCTAACAAGAGAAATAAAGTTTCTCTTAAACCAGGAATTATAAATAACTAAAATAGCATCAACGGATGTGATAGGGGAGATCAGATTATATCTTATTATAAAATTTTCAAGAGGAAAACCGTAAAATTGCGGAAACGGTTATTTTCATAAGTTTTCAAAGTAACTCAGATAAATGCTTTTTTACTGTTTTACAAGAGAAATAGGTAAAAAAAGCTATACATTTATTAGAGTTCAAAAAACAGTAAATAAAAGAGTTACTTTCAGAAGCTGAAAAAATCATGTCTGAGGGATTTATATTTAGAAAATTGAATTTAGAAAACATGATCTATTTTAAATGAAAAAACGGGGGCTATTATCAGGAGAGCAATTATCCAGGTAGGATTATCCTATGGGGCGATTGTCTTGGGGCAATTATCCGGGGTCAATAATCTTAGGGGGAATTGTCATGGGGTAATTTTCTAGGGGGTAATTGTTTGCGGGAAATTGTTCAGATACCCATTTTCATCATTTAAAATTTATTGAAAACTACAAACTCTAGTATTTTTCAGTCATGCACATTGATTTATTTTTAATCTATCAGGCTATAAGTAACCATACCATAGGTTTTAAGTTTTTTGTAAAGCTCATAAGAAGTTTTTTTACAGGTAGAAGATTATTATCTGTACATAATTTACCATAGGACAAGATGATAACTTTGGTTTCTGAATTTTTTTGGTTCTGATTGATTTTTAAAAGCATCATATGTTTTTCCTAAATAGACATGTTTCAATTTTTTTATACAAAACTAAATCAAGTAATGTTTAATTCTAATTATGAAAGAAATAAAATCAAAAAGTTTTAATTTAGTTGCTATTTCAGTATCATCCAAATTCTGTTTTTCCTTTAATACTGTTTGTTGTTGAAAATGATATTATTTATTATGTTAATATCTTAGAATGACCTTACTGGAGAACATTCATGTATAATGCTACGAATCTTGCAAGACGACACTGATAATTCCTGGCTGGATATGTACTCACAAGGTGCAAGTTTTTTTTTTTTTTTTTTTTTTTTTTTTTTTGCAGGTATATGAGAGCCAGGGCATAAGTTCTTCAAGAACTACTATTGCAATGGCAGCATATAAAGGTGTTGTTACATTAGAATTTGAATGATGTAGCCGTTTTCAAGTAAGATTTAAGGGTTTCTTGCTTTTGTTTTTTAATTTTGTGGCATTTACTTGATAGGTTTTCTTGTTTAGTCAGATTTCAAAAAGTTTTGTGCAATTGCAAAAATGCTCCGTGATAATTAAATTGTATTTGATGGCAGAATTTCAGAAATGTAAAATAAATAAAACAGTGAAAATTAACCATAAATATATCATATACACTGTTCTTCTTCTTTCCTTATTAAAAATGTTAATGTCCGAGATCTGTTACAAAACTTAGTCATTGAATTAAAAAATTCGAAATTGTTTTGGCAGACAACTAAAAATTTAGTAGTGCCCAACTCTTCATACTGTCAATATTTTGAACTAACATTGGGCACAAGGTAAATATGTATATTTTTTTTCTTTCTTTTTGCTAGAATTTCATATTATTTATTCTTTTTTTAGATTTTCAAAGAAGATTTCTTTCTTTGTTGTCATTTCAATTTCGAGAATTTTCTTCATCGCTTGGTTTAACTGTTTTGCAAGGAAACAAATCTTCTCCAAGTAAATGAATTTATTTCTAACTAAATTAAATTAATTAAATACATAATAAAAGTAAATTATTAAATAAATTATTTCTAATGAATTATAATGCTTGTTTAAATATTCTGAATGAATTTGATAATAATATAAACTAACTGAATTTTATAATAGATATAATAAATGTTAAAAAGAAAACACATTTTATTGAAAAAAAAAAAAAATTTTCAATTAGAAAACAAATTGAATATATTCAAAATGTTTGAAAATGCGATTTTATATGCAAAATATTTAACTTGTAGGTGTGCTCACTAAAGATGAATTACTAAATAGTTTCACCAGGTATGATATGAAACGATTGGAACTGTATGCAAAAAATATGGTAGATTATCACCTCATAATGGACCTGGTTCCTGAAGGTATAAAAACCATTTGTTATTATTATTTTTTTTTATTTTTTTGCGTCAGCTTAAATGACTAAGAGATCTCATTAACTTCTGTCGTTTTTTTTTTTTTTTAATATCTTGCTGGGTTTCTGCTGTTGGCTCCGGAAAGTGCTTTTCAAGAATTTCTATAAAAATAGTTCATAGCAACAGCACTCCGAATTTTAAAAATACGCAGCGGCATTTGATTGCCATCGCAGACCGTTGATGTGGCAGCATTTATCATAGTTATGGCGGCATTTTCTTTAAATTCTCAAATTTATTTATAATGTCCAAATTTATTTACATTTTTGTTATATGTGATGAGGAAACCATTTATTTAGTCTTGTTAGTGTCGCAGGTAATGAAACACAAAAATGAATCACAAACACTTTAAAAAGGTATTGCGGTACTCTAACCAGTTTGTTTGTTTTGCCAGTCGTCCAGGGTGTTGGATAGCACAAATAATGTCTGTTTGACGGACTCTTCTCAATTCAAAATAAAAGTTTCCCAATTACTGTTCAAATAAAAAATTTTGATTAGATATTATAAAGGCATCAGCTTTTTAATTTTTTATCATTTTCCTTTTAAAAAGATAAGCCATTAAAGAGCCAATTTACGCTCACTAAAAGTAAACAAATCAGACGCAACGTATTAAGGCTGATTTACATTCGGAGTATTTTGCAGTGATGACTGCAAAACTACATCAACTTTTATTTATGAGTATGCGCACTGATAAATATTGTGACATATTGCCTGCAAAACATTGTGAAGTCATATAAAAAAAAAACGATCTGCTTGTGCAGTCAAGAAAGTTGAATTTTCGTGACTGCACAAACATGCTTTTTTTTAGTGAGCCAATAGAAATTCAGTTTCAGAATTCCAGATATTAAAAAGAGGCAATTATCAAACTTTGAGATTCCATTATTTTGTGATAAAATCATTTGTTGGTATGAAATAAGAAAAAAGAATGTTTCTTGACATAAATAGAATTAAAAATAAAAATAAATTAAAAATAGATTGTTCATTCATTTCTAACTGTAAATAAAAATTATACCACAGAGAAATAAAAGGAATTACTACAAAAAGAAAAAGTAATGTGAGGTGCCAGGTATTGGAGGTGTTAACTGTATTTTGATATTTTCTCAATGTAAATTTTATAAAGTTGTAAAATTTTTATTAATGTGCTTTTGAAATTTTGTCAGATTTGGCGGATTATAAGTGATTATATTCTTCCAGCCTAAAATGAAATTTTTCTAGAATAGCCAAAACTTCTTTCCGACAATTTTGATTTAACGTAAACCGTCAGAATAAATTCTGCCAAACTGAATTTTTTCCTAAACTGCCAAAGTACCTTTTATTCCTTTCTGTCGATTTGGAAAGGAATGTGGTTCGATTTCTTAGTTGATGATGCAATAGAATCATAGCAAACATCATTTTCGTGTTGTTATACGGTTTTTTTGTACATATTTGCTATACAAACTAATAAAAAAAGTTTGAATGTTTTAAATGATTTAAGCAACGTAGTTTCTATTTTATCTCCACAATAAATTTTTTTCGCTTATTGATAAAGTTTTTTGGCTACTTTATCGTGCATCGTAATTGTTTTTTAGAATTAATATGGTAATAACAAAATACAGCCGAGCTATGAGAATAAAGCAAATAAGATTATCATCATTTTTCAGAGCAATCACCGCAAATTATTTCCTGTCTTTTATTCCAAACCGAAATTATAAAAAAGTTACAGGAATATGTTGTTATATGTTGTTATTTAATATTATATTGAAGCCCTTTTGAAAAGGAGAGGTAGGAAAATTTTTGTTTTTAATGAATGGCTAGAACTACTTATGCACAAAAACTTATATAATTATCAGCTCTTAATATTAACAATGAGCAATAACTATTATTTAACAAAATTAATTTTAAAAATGTTAATTAAGAAGATTTTTTATTATTAAGAATCCCACAGTTGTTATCATCACTAACATTTTAAATATTACAGTTTTTAAGGGACATGCTTTTAATCAAAATAACAAAGTAATTATATTTTTGAGGTTTTGACAGGAGTGGTAGTATTATTAATAATTAATGAAATAGGTTAAATTGAAGGAAACTTCGTAGTTGCTAAGAAACAAAATTGTAGAGAAATAAATTTTTCATTCATTTTGTGGTAACGTCTTTATTTTTAAAAATGCAAATATTATTTTTGCAAGGTTATTATTTTATTTATTTTTTTAGTTCTCTTGACTTTATTTTATCCATAGAAAATACTGTCACATTGGTAGGTTTGATAGGCAGCACTTTTGGTTGCGCTGCCAAATTTTTCTCTGGGAACGTTATAGTTTGATCGCGCTGGCCTCATGACAAAGCCTGGCGGAATAAAAACTGATTCTAATTATTTATAAACAAGTTGTTTTATCGTTTATGAGTATGTCAAAACTACAATTTTATAGCAGTCTGAGGCTATTCTAGAGCAGTATTTCAAAAAAATTTGGGGCTTTGTCCTAAACCCTATTGGGAGCCTTAAGAGGAGGCCCACAAACCCTCTGCTCTGATAAGAGAAATTTCCCAATTGAGAGCTAACGGCTTCAATTAGAAATTTCTAGCTAATGCCCTGTCGTAGTAAATTGTAAATAAAGGTGGTATCTCAAAAGCAATAAAAAACGGTACTGGAACAGAGCTGATTTATTTTAAATCAGTGTTTACACTACTCATAATATTCTATTATAAACAAAAACGATGTATGTACTATTCATTCTTTTAAACAGAATTATTTCATAAAAATGAATGAATTCTATACAAGGAAGAAAATGAACATATGCGTTTGAACTAGATAGCAATAAAACAAAATATACAAACAAATAATTATAAAGTAATACTCAAGCTATTTAATCATTTTCTGCCTTTATTTATATTTCCAAGAAAATTTTGTTCAGGGTGTTGTAATAATTGTTTATTAGGCTTAAATGCAATTATTTTATTAATAACCGTTTTTCTTTTTAAACTGATGGTTATGTGAATTGATCTTTTGCGGCCAGTTATGTTGTTATGACTCAAATATAAATAAGATTTAAGTATAATTACATTTTAGCGCTTTTACTAAAGAAAAAACTGTTTTAATTTCTGATCAATCTATAAGTTGTTCTTCCAGTAAAATAAACACACTTTTATCCTACTGCTATACAGTGCAGTAAACAAAAATATATGCAAGATTATAAAAACTTGTTTATAATCAACAAAAAAAATCGATAGTATTAACCAGTATTTAATATATAAAATTTGCCGAATGCCACCGAAAATTCAGACACTCCATGTTTCTCAATTGTTTAAAGGTGTTGTAAAATATCGAAATGCTAAAAACTCTAACTGCCTTCCAAGTTTTAAATTTAATCAGAAACCGTACTTTAATATCTAGTTATCTCAAAAGTTATGTCTTACAGAATAATTGCTTAATGTTGAATTCAATCAAAAAAATTTTTCAATTTTTAAAATTTTTTTGCAGAATGAAATTTGATGCCACCCACTAGCCAAGCATCAAACTAGTATTAGTATTAGTATTCGTCAAATTATTTGTTTTTTGATAAACAGCTTTACCCCGTGCTTAAAGGAGGATGTCAAATACGTACTGTATTTGACATTCTTCTTTAAGCACAGGGTAAAGCTGTTTATCAAAAAAAGTAACTTTATGAGAATTTATTAATTTAACTTAAAGTATATGTGTTACGATTAATTTTGACTTTTTTTTACTAAATTTATTTATTTATTATTATCATTTTTTTTTTTTTTTTCAGTATCAAGGTTGTACTTTCTTAATAAAATGGAATTCAAACTTTCTGTTGTGCAAAAGGTAATAATTCTCTTTTAGAAGCAGCAGCTTTGTAGTTCTATTACTTGAAAAAAGGTTACCTCTTTGCTTTTTCTTCCAATTTGCAATTTGTGGTATTTTTTAATTATCCTAGAAATTTTTTTTTTTTTTTTTTTTTTTCGGAAGTTTACTATCCAGTGATGGGGATGATGTGGGGTGGAAGTTGGTCAATCGAATGATTGAGTTTTTCAAATGTTATTTGATAAAAATAAAGCGTTTGATCCATTTGGTGTCAAAATTCTTGTTGTTAACTGCCTTATTTTAGTAAAATTATGCATAGAGTCTATGTATCTTTTTAAAATTTTCAAAATAAAGATACCGCTTTTGGATCTGACCCACTTTTTGTAATAAAATTGTCACCCCTTAGGTCCTATATTTATGTATAACAGTTTTTATGACACAAGTTGGTGAAAAATTTGAATTTTTAACTGGAAGGAAGAAATTTGTTTTATGAATGGTATTCAATCTAATATGATTTTAATAATCAGTTTACTGGTGATTTGTTGTTTTGCTCTTCATAGGCTATACTTCTGGCAATTGGTTTACAAAGAAAGTCCGTTGATACTGTAGTGGTCAGTTTTTATTATAATTTTTAAAGTTTTTCTTCTTTAATACAATGTTGAAATAAAATGTGTTCAGCAAACATGTTATGATTTCATTTTTTGTCTACCTGAAACCAATTCAATTAATGGTAAAGTGTTGAACACCAATTGATAATCATATCTGTGACTAAATTTTGTCTGCTATAAATGCTTATTCATAAAAGAAAAAGTTTTATATTTTTTAAATACTACCACTTTTGCCTGGTTACAGCAAAGCAATTGGATGAATCTTGACACTTTGTTTTAAGGAAAATTCAAGTTACTTAGTTGCATACTGGTCTGCTATTTTTAGCAAGTTAACATGAAGTTATTATGAAGTTTTGCTATAAGATAATGATAATGATGCTAATAAGATAATGATGATAGAGCTCCACCTTGTCATTAGATAATTAAAAAAAAAAGGACTTTGGAACGAAAGTTATTAAGCAGTATGACTGTGGGATTGTTTAAATATTTGTCTTTATCTTATTTATTTTAGAAAGAACTGGAATTACCGAGCAGTCAACTTTTAGGTTTATTTAACAAGATTATGCGAAAGGCAAACCAGGTATGTCTTCCACCCTTTACACCTTTCCTTATAATATAGACCTTTATAATTCCAGTCTGTTTACACCCTTATAATTGTTATGCTGATGTACTTCACAACATCACGAACACCTTGGAAAATAATTGTGTTAATGTGTTCTCTTGCCCCAATTGTTTCACATAGACAACATATGTGACCATCCAAGAAACTAAATGAAATGCCGTTTAACAAGTCGTTATATCTAAACAATAGCAACAGTTATATAACAGTAGAAATAAATAAAACGTCATAAATAACTATATAAATCGTTATAAATCAAGCAAAGAGCAAATATTAACAACATTAAACGCGTGAAAAAACATTAAATAACGGCGTTGCGTTGGGAATCATTTATAATTCGTCTAGACACTGATTATTTATAAATCAATTGGTTTAACTTATATTTGGATCTCAAATTATAAGAATTAATGGAATCCAATAGGTTTACGAGTTTTATGATTGATAAAATATAAAAATAGTATTTACTTAAACAAATGCATAAAGCAGACCTTACTAAGTTTATATATTATTTAATATAAGCTCCCTAATTTTGATTTTTTTTTTTTTTTTTTTTTTTTTTTTTTTTTTTATTTTTTTTTTTACTTTAATATTCTTTATTCTTGTTAATACGGTAGACAACACTTTTTGTTTACTCGTTTTATAATAAAGTTAGCTCAATGCCTGCCTCTGGACGAAATGTTTTGAAAACAAAATAAAGCTGTATTTTTTTCATACCTTTTTTTTTATTGCAAAATCTTATTTCTATGCTTATTTTTGTGGCATGAAAATTTTAATAAATAACGTTTTTTCTACTCTCGGGTGAACTCATTACATTATTTGCAAATTATAAATACTGAAAGCGAAGTAAATACCTACATAAAGTGAAAAATTTCCTAACATCTGTTTTAAGCCTGAAAATTTTTCTTATGGCATTTGTTACTATCGTTGAACAAAATCTTTACTTGATTTTTTTCCCAAAAATTACTTTTGGCTTTTTTTTAGTTAGTTTTAAAACAAAACATCGATTCATTTTATTAAAGTTCTTAAGATTTAAGCCTAATTTAAAAAGTTACCCTTTTTAAAATGTCATTCTTAGCATGTGATTTTAACAGTGTGTCTGAAAAACAAAACAAATAATACTTATTCTAAAATGGAAGTATATTTGAAGATTACTTGCTAAACCCCAGCGAAGCTGATTCAGATACTGTTTTGAGTATTTTTCTAGCAATGAAGTTTTTAATGAAGGCTATGAAATGGAAGAGGAAACAGGAAAGTTTTTTCGAAATGAAGGCAAAATTGAAACA
>JAUZNK010050243.1:0-16025 GCA_035046665.1 Euphysa ruthae
TGAATACAAATTTTTAGCAATTTGCGTTCAAACAAACGACCAGTAAAGAGGGCTTCCATTATTATACATGTAAAGTGTATGAATGTAATCTAGTAAAGACATTAGCTATAAATATTTTTTATCTCTGATTAAGGTAGTTGGGCAAAATATAAATACAGCTTAAAGTTTATTTTGCGTTTGGCTGTCATTAACCGACCAGATGAAGACCGGTTTTCACCACGCCAAAATTACATGCAATGTACTATAACTCAATATTTTAATTAGGTTATTTTTAGGGTAATGAAATTAAATAAAATTTCATGGAAATTACGGCTTAAAACCTTTCCCCGTTCGAAATACTATTTAGGATATTGATTTATAGTGCATACTAGGAAAAATTACTATTTGCAGTGGATGGTTTTATGATAAATATCACGAATGGCCTAATGGGTTCAAGTTGAGTAACATTTTCATTACATTAAGTATTTTTTTTAATCTGGCTTGATTTATGCGATGTGTGAACTAACTAATATTTTAGTAGAAAGATTAACAATGAATTTAACCATTGACTGTAAATAGTAATTTACCCTTGATGTTTTCTTCTGTTCTTATTTATTTAATGTTATAATTTTGATAATGTACAGCGTAAATAAATTAATAATCACAAGTGTTTTATATCCAAGTGATTTTTAGTATCAAATTTATTTTTAAATAGGTTGGATTTTTTTCTGAGGGTCTTTTTCCGGTTTTACACTTAACGTCTAATCTTAAAAGTGGAACGTCTGGACAACGGATAAAGCTTTTCAACAAAATAGAAAGCATAAATTTGTTATCTGATTCTGAGATCAATATTTCAGATTACCTTGTCATATTTTTTAAGAAATATAGAAATCTTTTTCAAAACTTTTTGCAATATGTGGAATATAAAAAATATAAAAAACTTAATCATCTAACAGTCAATGACCGTAGATTTAATTTTGAAATTAGGCTTTTAAGTTACCATAATTTCAAATTATTTTTCGATTAATCCTATCTAAAAAACGTTCTTTTTAAAAACCACTTTTCAATAATGCTTTTTGTATAATGTCATGAATAGTATCGTTATATTTGTTTAACTAGGGGATTGGAATAACCAACCACGTTATACATTTAACGTAATATAATTTAAAATATCTTTTACCTTTACTGTTTTTTACAGGTTTTCAGATTATTATGTAAATTTTTGTAACAGATTTATTCCATCCAGTAATGGAAAAATTTTTAGAATATTTTAACATTTAACCCCTTTAACAGCCCATATTTTGGCTTTTTAAAATTTCTCAAAAGAAATATATTGCTTTGTGTAAAAAATTGTTTTCAGCATCTACATGCAAAATTTTGTGCTATTCGGAATTTCCGTCTGAAAGACAAATATCTTACCCTGTTGAAAAATTGCTCAAAAAAACTTATTGCTTTGTGTAAGAATATCATGTCATTTGGAATTTTTTTTGGTTGAGCTATGACCAAATATGTCAACGTTTACCCCCTGAGAAACCCTTATCTTACCCCTGAAAAAAAAAATTTGGTTTTTTTGTGAGAAATTATTTTTGATTCTTCCTGCCAATTTTGAGGTTGTTTAAAATTTTTTTGGATGAGTTATGACCCAATATGTCAAAGTTTACTCCTTGAAAAACACTTATATTTCCCCTGAAAAAATTCAACCCGTTTGAGTCAAACTCGTACTTGATTTCTTCAAACCCGTTTCCATCGTTTTCACAGCTTGAACATCTACACATTTCTGTGCAAACCAAATTGTTTTTAAAGCATTAGCAGCGATTTGAACCACATTTAAGCTTACAGCCACACATACTGAGTTCGATTTAAGACACAGGTGCAGGTAAATTATCTGTGATAATGGGTTATAAATGTGAATTAACATCTTCCCAGCCAAAGCCTTTTGCTTTGGCCAAATTTTGTATAGGAAACTGGCAGCGTCTTAATATAAGTTAAACGTAGTAAGCACGAAAAATATTGTACTTTAATGAAGACATAGTGAGTTGTAACTTACTTGCATCTTATTTATATTTGGAATATAAAACCGATCAAAAATCAAGTAGGGTTGAAAGATTTGAATATCTTTTACAGTATGTACTCGTGAAAAATCGTTCCAATGAATCCTGTACCTCTAAGGTGTGATAAGATTCTGCTGAACCAAGCAACCTTAAACTTTCTAACATGCTTTCGTCAGCTTTCAAGAAAGTTTTCCTCTATGTTGATTTCTATTTACCTCTGAATGCACCAATTTAGTGACGGCCTGAACAAATATGGGACCCTATTAAGGCATCAGCTAAATCAGGACAAATTGCTTCATAGTAATATTTGATATTAATATCTCTTCGGTTAACATTTGTTCCAGTGTAAAATATCGTGCTTTGCCAGAAATCGTTGTAATAGTGGATGAGTAGTAGAAATACTTCATTGTCGGGAGATAAAACTATAAGTTTAATGAATGGATTTTACTTTAGCAGTAATGACGGTATGAAGAATTAATAATGTATCTGCTTCTTCGTGATCGTGAAACATGATTTGAGCGAGTTGTCAATATAACCATCGAATACAACTATAGTTTGATCGATACCTATAAAAAAAGTACTTTTAAAGTCAAAAGGCTGTCTTAAAATTTAGATTTTCAGTAATGAAGAGTGATTTATCTGTATTTGTACGGAACAGAGTCGTGACTCTGTGATTACTGTGATTACTGGTTAAACGCCAGTAATTTAACAAGTCTGAAACCGAGAAGGAAAGTTCACATGCATTAAGAAAATCAAAATCAAGACATGCTCGTACACATACATAAAAATTGGTTTAGATTATTAAAATAAAATCTTAGGCCTAATTTATAAGAACTCATTTAACCCGCATCGAATTAATTTGTATTAAATTCGACATCAAGCCGCATTAACGTTTTTTGATTCATAAGTATAAATATTTACCGAATTTTGTTCAAAAATTGAAAGATCGGACATCATAACATAGAAAATTATTTTGTAATGCAGTTTAAAATGGCAAGTGTAGAGCAAGCGTGTAAAGCTCTTGCGTTGTTTAAACAAATGTACTTTATAAATATTTTGAAGAGAAAGAACAGGAAACGAATGAGGGACAATCTAATCATGATCCAGGATTTGAAACGTCAAAAACAAGAGCAAGCAGTTTTTATTTTGAAACTTTAATGGAGTTAAATGTGTACATAAAACCAAATTTTGTCCGATCGTGTAGAAGGTTTCAAAGAAACAATGGTAACGGGTGGAACCATGTATGGACAACATACAACAAGGCTCAATTCAAACTCAATTTCAGAGTTTCCAGACCAACCTTCCTGTTTATCCTCAACGCGACACGCCTACAACTAAAAAAAGAAACGTTGATCGAAGAGCTTATAAGCCCAGATATGCGGATTGCTGTCACACTTTATAGTTTGGGTCGAGGTGACTGTATATATACTATTGCAGAGCTTTTCGGTATTGATGATTCTATGGTGTGTGGTATTGTTATTGAAGTCGCTGGTTTCTTAATGAAAAACCACTGGGAAGTGTTCGTCAAGTTTCCTGTACATAATGATGAATTTAAAAAGAAAATGCAAAATTTTGACAAGCTATGGCAATTTCCCCATTGTTTTGGGGCCATAGATGGCTGCCATTTGCCAATTAAATGTCCAAGCGGAGGTAATTAAGCAGCCAAAGAATATCATAATTTTAAGAATTTTCATTTGATCGTTTTGATGGCAATCGTTGGTAGCAACTACCAGTTTTTTTGGGCCAGTTGTGGGATCCCTGGAAACACCCACGATTCTTCTGTTTTTCAAGTCTCCAATCTATACAAAACGATCACTAAAGACGAGATTATCCCTCATATTGGAAACTACGAGGGTAATAGACCCATCTACCCTGTCATAGTCGGAGATTCGGCTATTCCGTTCAGACCATGGCTTTTAAAGCCATATACTAATTCCAACCTTGATCCCCAGCAACGTTATTTTAACTATCGCCTGTCAAGAGAACCCAAGAAGAAATCAGGGACGTACTTCAGATGCGAGATTGTTCGAAATCAAAGGACAAAAGTAAAGAGGCAGGGGTGTTGAGAAATTTTGGGCTGAAAAACAGTCTTTGTAACAAATAAAGATATATTTTACAACACTTTTTTTTATTGAAAATAGTTACGTCAATATATATATTGTCTTTTAAATATTTTCTTCTTGTAAATATCTTGAAAAACTTTGTTTTCCAGGGCTTGAACTTGAGCTTCCACTTCTGGGATACTGATGTTGCAGGGGTGGATTTGCAAATCTGGACATGTACTGAGAACCGTAGGCGTAGTGTTGTGGTTGCTGTGATTGATGTGGACCCAAACCACGTAAAATTTATATCATTTGCAACTGGGCGTTGCACTGCTTTTGCATAAGGTTTCTCTCGTGTTCTCTGCCACGTTCGTTATCTTCATGTAGGAGCTCTACCAGGTCTTGTCAGTCTTCTCTTTCAAGATAACCGTTGAGAGATGACACTGTAGATTTTAATTCCTCTTTAAGGGTTGTAGCTTTTTTCGTCTTTTTGGTTGCAACAAACTTTTTTTTCATTCACATCATTTCTACGCTTTAACCTGAATTTTCACATTGATTTTCAATTTGATTAATATTATCTTCCTCTTCGCTCTCTTCGTCTTCCTGTTCATTGTTGTCATTCATTATTTTTGAATCCAGGTTCGATAGCTTGCTCGGATTGGCACGAATCTCTCGTTTTTGCCTTGTGACACACAACTTTAAAATTTTACTCTAGTCTGTCTGCTCGACACAAAACGGAATTGAATCATCATACAGTTTGTTTAGCTCTGCGATGACTTTTGCATATACCTCACGGTTCTTTTGTGGCTTGTTATTGGTAAAAATGAGTTTCTTCGTGAAATATTCGTTATCGCACATTGTGTCTACTAGATTGTTAATGTCCCGATCTTCCCACTGAGCCCTTCGACCAGATTTATTAACTTTTTTTTGTGGTGCTGGCTCCTTAATTTCTTCTTCTTCGCTACTTGAAGAATTTAGCAATTCGTCATTTGGTAGCGGCAGATTCAATTCTTCCGACATTTTCCAGCAAACACACTTCGAACACATAGCCAAATGAAAAATTTAAAAACTCCTTTTTGTGTTTACTTTTTCAACGTTTATATTCTAGAATTACGAGCATGCCCATATATGTAAAAGATACCATTCTAACGTTGGTTTTAAAAACGAATATTTTAAATTCGATGCGATTGAAATGCGACATATGAATCCATGTCGAATTTCAATCGAAGATTTGGTACACTCAACCGAATTGTTTATTCGGATTAAATTAATAAGTGGATTCACATGTCACATTTATCCCGCATTTAATAGGCACATAGTTTTTTTTTAACTATAAATAATTTAATTCGATGCGGTATAAATGCGTTCTTATGAATTAGGCCTTAAATTGTATACAAGATAACTCATTTGGCTAAAGCGTCGAAATACGGATCGAAAGGTTAAGGGCTTGACTCACACTCTGAGGGAAATTTATTTCAGTGTTATCTCTGAGTTTCTGAGCAAAATTAATTTTTATAGGTCATAACACTTGAATGGATTTATGTTTTTAACTAGTAATAAATATTAGTAATTCACCATAAATCAAAATCAAAAATCTGCATATAGCTTCAGTGTTTTTATTTTTAATTAAACAATTTTCTAAAGAACTTTTTCAAAATTATGCCGCTCATTGTCATTTATTTACTCGTTGAATTACATTTTAAATTAGGAATCTGTCAAGACCACTAACATTTATAATCGAATAAGCTCCTGAAAGTTTGGAGGATACTCAAAACGACCGGTGTAATAAGGAGTCATCCCACTTGTTCGCTTGTTCGACAGCCCAGTTGTCATGATTTTGTCGAACAACTTGGCTGTCAAAGTGGGTTATCAAACAAGTGACATACCTGCCACTTGTCCGACATCCCAGTTTTCCGACAAGTTTCGAACAAGTGGACTATCGGAAAAGTTGGATGACTCCGTTTATACATACAATCATGGTCATATTATGAGACATCAAAATTTAGCACAAATTTACGTCTGGCGCATGTTGTAAAAATGATTTTCTTGACCAAAATCGCAAAAATGATAACAATCCCAAATGAGTACGGACTTCTTACTTTCATCTAGATCCTTAGCTTAGATCCAGCAGAGAAGTTTTAAGCTACTAACCAAAAAATTAATCTAAATTTGAATATACCAATGGCGTTGTATCCATATTTTTAACTGATAGTGGTATTTTTTTCGTTTAATAAGTTGTCCTAATGACGTATAATTCTCGTAATATTTTGATTATGATTGTCTGAAAAATCATTTTTTACCTAAATTGAACATAACTTAGGGTTACCTTTAAAATCTGCAAATATTGTTTTGAAGAAAATCTTTCAATTTATATTTTTTTGCAAAAAAAAGTAGAAAGTTTTGTTTTGTTCTGTAATTATGTTTTAGATTCCATGTACAAGATTTCTGAAATCAAGATTCTGGTACAAATTTGATCTAAAAACCTGATTTTTATTTGATGAGAAATAAGAAAACTGGGTAATTATAAGTTTTCAATATTCTTAATTTACCAAAAATCAAAAATCTATTTAGTTTCAGTGTTTTTTGTTTAAATAGTTTCCTAAAATACTTTGGCAAAATTTTGACGCTCATCGTTATTTATATATATATTTATATATTTTAACTAAGGCTTCTGTCAAAAGACCTCCGCCATTTATGATCGAATAAACTTCTGAAAGTTTGGAGGATATTCTAAACAATCTTAGTAATAATCTTTTACTTAAGTATTTTCAACCAGTAAAAAATTACCTTTTCTGAACTTAGATTTTTGTGTATTTCATATAATTTCTGCTGGTAAAGAAACAAAAAGTATTAATATTTTCTGTTTTTTTTCGTCTAATATATTAGACGACAACTGGGCAAAAAACTTAGATGTTAAGCAAGTGGGTTTTCCCACTTGTTCAACATCCCGGTTATCAGACAAAATTCGGACAACTGCACTACCAAACAAGTCAGATGTCGGAAAAATGGATGGGATGACCCCAGAAAAAATAAAAAGAATTAGAAAAACAATTAAATTGTATCAAAATATATTGAAATGGTTAGAGAAGCTGTATTCTGAAGGCCATATCAGGCTGAAAGAGAAGACAAGACCTGTTGTAAATCCTCTAAGGAAGATTCCAGCGAGTCTGAGAGACAAGCTAAAATGCGAACTGGACAATAAGCAGCAGGTGTCATAACAAAAGTTGAAGAACTTACGGAATGGTTAACTTAATGGTTGGCTGTGGTAGAAAAACTGTGGTGGTGAACTAAAAATGTATTTGGATCCGAGAGACTGGAACAAAACCATTTAAAGCTTTAAATAGAACACTTACCAACGTTTTAGGATATCGCTGGGCGAATGAATGGAGCAAAGGTTTTCACAAAGATTGATGCAAACAGATGTTACTATTAGTTACCTCTTAACAAAGAAATCATCAAGCTGGCTACCTTCAATACATCATTTGGATGAGGCAAGTTAACAAGACTACCATTTGGTTTGCATTAATCTTTTTGTGAAATATTTCTTAAATATTATTTTTGTGAATCATTCAGCCCAAAAGTATTTCAATAACAGGATTAGTCAACATTATGAAGACATCACAAATATAGTAACAGACATTGACGGCATCTTGATTGTAGGGAAAAAGGACAAATACCAAAAAAAGAGTCTCATTAAGTGCCTGAAACATCAAGAAAAGTCAGTTCAAGAAAGAAGAGTTAATATATTTAGATTGCAAACTGACAAAATATGGTATATAATGCTAGATGAAGAAAAGATAAAAAGTATCATGAATATGCCAGAAATAAAAGAAAAAAAAGACATTCAACATCTATTTGGAACGATTAACTACTTGAGGTGCAGATCATACCAGATCTGACAGAAACAAAAGCACTGTCGATAGAGTTTCTTGCAAACAACGTACAATGGAACTGGGACGAAAGACATATAATAGCGTTTGAATCTATCAAGAAAACCCAAGTTTCAAAGAAAATCTTAGCTCAATCTAGTGTGAAAAAATCTGTGACAATACAAGTAGACACATGTAATTCTGGTTTTAAGAAGTCTTACTACAAGATGACAAAATACACCACCACGGCTCCAACAAATGCTACTGACACTGGAGAAGTTTGCCATCAATCCGAAACATCTAGCTGGAAAATTAAACATACTTTCAGACACCCTGTCAAGAGCACTTTTAGATAATACAGCAGAAGAAATTCCTAAGAAATTCTGGTAGCACAAGTACACATGGTATACACCAATGTAGCTACTGCAAAACACAAGATTGAAGAGATCAAAGAAGAAACAAAGAAAAATATCATATTAGCAAAAGTTATTTATGGTTGGCCAAATCAAAGGAAAAAAGTTGAAGATGTATACAGACATTTTGGTCATACAAGGAAGAACTATAGTTAATCAATGGAATGATGTATAAGGGATAAAGAATTCTGACAATAAGAAAAATCATATTTGAGAAACTACATTCATAACACATGAGTATTGAGAGGACGAAGTTGAGAGCAAAAGGAAAAATATTTTGTCCAAAGATCAATTAGCCAAAAAAAGAGTAAAGACTTATGACACATTCTTGATGAATCAAAGCGAGTACAAAAAAACCCGCTGATTTAAAGAGAAGTACCAAGCTAGTTTTTCTAAGTTGTGGCAACAGATTTATTTCACTGGAATAAACAAGAATTTGTACTTGTAGTGGATATTAGATACTGGAAAATCAAAAAACTTCACAAAACAGACTCAACAGTAGTATCAACAAGATGAAGCACATATTCTTAAGATTTGGTATACATGAAGAAATGATAAATGAACACAATATGCACACAACTAGCAAAAGCAAGCAACCAAAAGCAAATGATTTGGCAGAAAGATATGTTCAAGTATGATTTTTTGGACAAGACCACACAAGACAACTTTTTGTAAAACCATGAGTATTTAATTTAGCTAATAATAGCTCATGATTGATTTCAATAAATCCATTAGTACTGCACCATTGTACCCATTGTTATTGAGAGATTTACAGTTTTCATTGAAAGATAATAGCACTGTTTGTGTATTATATCTTTTTCTATATCCACACAAAAAACGTGACAAGAAAGTGTCACTGTAAGTTCATATAATTTGGGTACGCAATTCTTTCAAAAACTTTTGAGACTGTTGGTAAGCCAAAAAAAACAAGATTTGGATGTATAAGTCAAGCTCCCAAGCGGTTTCAAGATTAATTTTAAGTGAAAGAAGGGATTTAATGTAGTTTTAATGAACAGCAAATCTAGTGATTAACATAATGTGGCATAATATTTAATAACTCTGGAGAAAATGTAAATATTACTTAAACTCTTAGATTTCATAAATTTTAGTTATTAAAGATTCATGATCCAATTATAAACTCTAGTAATGCTTGTTATTCAACAATATCAACTTTTTACAGGGCCTTATGTAATGAATGACGTAAAGGTTCTGGAACTAACCATCCAATATATATTTTTATTTTTGAAATGAAATCTTTCGTATGTTAGTATTTATTTTGGTAAAAAATTTTATAGCTTTATGGAATCATCAGTTTTTTAAAACTTTCTTTGACATACGAAAATTTTTACTGACCCAATTTAATAAAAAATTTCATTTTTTAGGCAACTAAAACTGAAAATGTTTTCAACTGGCAATGTTGAAGCAATGCTTTACTCTAATTCAGAAAAAAGCTTCTTAGAAGATAATGTTTTAGATTCTGATGATTGGGGTAAGTCTTCAAAATACTGGCAACTGAGACAGTTTTAAGTGATTTTCATCAATTAGTTTATACTATGTTCAAATTTTAAGTTAAAAAACCTCCTATAAGTATTATATATCAAAACTTTAATATAGATCACTTCTCGATCAAATTTAAATTATATCTAAATGATTCTTTATGAGTTTATGATTTTTCCACATTTGAATCTCTCTTGTTATCAGTCCTTAATAAACACGCTACTTTAAATTCTAAACTAATTAGGGGAAACAATAAGAGTTAAATTATTAAACGTTTGCTTTGAAATTTGGAAAAGATCTCGTAAAGCGGAATGCTGATAGAACCCACAGTGAAATTGATCTGAAAAATTTTTGTTGCTAAAGGAGTATTGTCTCAACTAAATAAAACTGCTAAAAGGGAATTTTTTTTTAATTCGTTTGAAGTTGACACAAGCAAAAGGTTGTTCACATCTTTAAACAATGGAACTGTTCCGTCTGAAATAAAATATGCATCTGAAATACAGTAAAGTTTAAAGACAATAAACCTGGACATCATTTCCTACCTTGCAAAAGTTGTAGCTTATATATTCATAAAAAATGTAATAATCTCAATAATATTGATTACCAATTACTAAAAACCTGTTCTACTTGGCTCTGCATACTATGCGTTAATAAGGTTTTCCTTTCAGTTGCATAACCGATGATGATTTAAGGTTTTTGTTTTCAAATGACAGAATTCTAGATTTAAATGATCTCAACCTTTTCCTATCATCTGAAAATAGCAAAATTTTAAAAAATTATAATGACTATTTTACTTCTCAAGCTTTAGGAGGTGACGGTCAATCTTCTAGTCCTATAAACTGTAAATATTTAAACATTTAAATGATGAATTTCGATTTTAGTTTTATAGGCCTGACAGAGACGAGAATAAAAACATACCATAACTCCATTAACTATTAAAGGATACATTAAACATACTTTAACTGATTAGTTTTGCTGAGGGGTTCTTTTAAGTATATTTCTAATAAACTAAACTATAAACCTAGAAATGATCTTTTAATTTACAAATCCCAACAACTCAAGTCTATTTTTGTTTCAGATATTTTTCCTAAAAAGTCTAACTTTACAGTTGGGTGTATTTAAAGGCATCCTTGCATGTCAATAGATGAATTTAATGACTTTTTTTCCCAAGCACTTCAGAAAATGTCAATAGAAAAAAAAAAGTGTTATTCTTTTAGGTGATGTTAACATAGATCTTATTAAATGTACTACTGACAAAAATACATCCAAATTTTGTTTCCTGATATAATTTTCTTCATATATAACTCTTTTTATGAGAATCACGGATAGATCTCAAATACTAATTGATAATGTCTTCTCTAACTTTACGAACATTAACATTATTTCTGGCAATCTAACTATGTCGATAACAGTTGTTTTTTTAGTAAATGTTTTAGGACAATCACTGCATTTCCAACGTTTTTTGTGGTACTTTTCTATTTATATTTTCATCATGGGTAGGAACATGTCCAATTATACAGGTTTTGAGTGGAATAAATTAATGTTCTATTTTTAATAATTTTCTTTTTTTTTTATTCACAATAGAAAAAATGAATCCTGCAGATCTAGTGAACTTCAGCGAAAGTTCACCGTCATCTACAAACTCAGATGAGGTATATATTATTTTAGGTTACAGTTATTTTGCTCTCATTTAAATTTATCTGAAGTTATGTTTTTCTCTAAATCAGCAAAATTTCAGACATGTTTGAAGTTTTATTAATGATCTTTCGTGTTTTTTTGGACTGCCAACAATGCCATAAGAATCCTCTGAATTTACATCATTTGTCCTTTCATTTATCTCAAAAATTGATCATTTTTTTTAAATTTAGCATGTCACTGACAATTTTATTTTTTTGAAAATAGTTTTCATTTTTTTGGTGTTGGATCCAAGTATACCCAAATACGGCCATTTCAGCTCTTATTAAAACTTTTTTTCATTCATTAAATTTTTTGAAATTTTGCACAAAGTTGAAGGATCATTGTGGGAATGAAGCTTTTGATATTATGACCATTTGCCTCTTTTTCAGGGGCCTGGGTCCAATTTATGACCCCAAAAAAACAAAAAATCTGTTTTTTTTTTTTTTTTTTTTGCTTTTCTCAAACAATTACACTTATTTATTAGTTACAATTATTAATTATTATTATTAATTATTAATTTTTGTTATTTAGGCTTAAAGACAGCTTTTTTGAAATTTTACAAAAATTTGTTTATTAATTTTATATTTTATAAATGCTGCAAAAAGTTAAAGTATATGTCCTCTATGATCATAGAGGACACATTTTACTTGATATCATATCTACCTGTTGAAAGCTTTCGTTTTCCTGACCCAGGACACGAAATATGTCAAACTGAGTTGAAAATTAAATTTTTATCTTATAAAAAAAATTTTTTTTTTTCACTTTTCTGAAATTTTGTTTAGTTTTTCAAGATATTATTTATAATTTCTTTTTGTAATTACTCTTAGGTTTAAAAAAATTTTTTTTTTGTAACCTTATGGAAATCTGTTTTATTATTATTTTATTATTCATTTTTAAAAAGTTATGCCTCTTTTACACCAAAAGTATTATAGTATTAAAAATCGTGTCTAGTTTGTCCTCAATGAAATCTCTGGTTGCTTTATAGCCAACAATATCTATCGCTTAAATTTTCTATTTAAAGATTTCCTGGTGATATTATTGTTGATCGTTATACCAATTAAGTATTATTCGGTTGTTATAGTCTGTAAAATCTATTTGATTACATTGATTACAGTGTTGTTAAATCTAAACTTACAATTTTATCAAATAGGTTTGTAAAAGCATGCAACACAATAATTTCAGCTGAGAATACCAAACCAGCAAAGTTATTATTTCTTAAACAGAGTAAAATTTGATTGGGAAGAATAAAGTAATAGGATGATTTAAGTGTAAAAAGGCAACAAAATTATAACAATTTTTATTGTAAAATACACAACGCTTCGAGTTTAGGAGTATAAGTTTTTAGGAAAACTAATATGCAAGCTTCTCTGGGAAAAATTTTTTTTTTGATGATCTCATTTCCTAAAACAGCATTTTTTACCTAACTATTAAATGAAATATTCAAGAGCTTCCTTCGCCTATTTTAATTACCCAGTAATTTTTCTTTTATACGCGATGTTCTAATTATATCATTGATTACAGATTATGTGCTAAAACACTTGTGACTTCTTATTCCTTCATAAGACCATTAGTTATCTAAAATAAATAAAGAATAAAGGCAGAAAAAGGAAACAAAATTTTAACATCGTTAATTAAATTCTTATATATATTTTAGAATGTTAATGAAACTGCTATTGTTTATAAACCGTTGTTTTGTGAAAAGATTGCTTTTCAAAAAAGCCCACTTAAGGGAAGTTTTACATGGCTATATATGGCCTGTTAATATATTTGAGCCTAGTTGAAGGTTGGACGAGCGTGTGAGGCGTGCGAGTGCAATCGAGCGCCCCTGCCAGATAGGACTGATATGAGTTTCATCATATTTTAAATTTCAGTATGGAGTCGAGATTGAATTATCTTCTGTTAGTTTGACTAATGATCATATTGATTCCTGGTTAAATGGCGATGAATTTCAACACTGTATGTCTCAAGATGATCTTGTTTTAAAAAACGAGTCACCATCACCTGATTTAAAACCTGAAGTGCATGCTCACTATCCATTATTGAACAACTCACATACTCCAATTTATCTTCCAGGTTCTTTTAATGTTAAGAAAATTGAAACTGACATTCTTAAAATGCCCATCAGCCATTGTGAAAAGACATTACATCCAGTGAAATCAAAGGTAAACACTAAACCAAATAGGTTAGATGAAAATACACAACCAGCTGTTAATCTACAAAAACAATCTTATTCTATCAATGATAAATTGGAAAACGTTTCATTGCAGTCTTCAATTGTTAAAAAGCAATCAGAAAATGAAAATAAACGATATTCTCCTCTTACTAATCGACCAAAAAACTTTAAGCTGCCATTATACAGAGCTGGTGAGCCTCATATAACACCCATCATAAAAGTAAAAGATGAAACATGGATTGCTGAATCGTCCAAGCCTCATATAATAAAAATAGGTAAGTGGGTAATTTTCTGGTTGCACTGAAATTTTTTTTCTCTAAATATAGGTGGTAAGTAAAGAGATCTTTTAGGTATAAAAAATTCATTGAAGTTTTTTGAAAGAAATTGATGCAAAACAGGCTGGTAAAAAATTAGACTAATTTGATTGTTGAAAAAATTCTTGTTTATCGGGCCTACATTTAGGCAAATTCTGTTATAAACCAAAAAAAGATTGGAGTTTATTGGTTTAGTGAAATGTAATTTCAAAAGTTTTCTGTCATGTATTTTGATACATTTTTAAAAACTTTATTTGGGAGGGGTAGAGGTGATGGAGAAAAGGTGAGGAAGAGGTTGTTCAAAAAATTAACAAAACAAGGTTTATTTTTGAAATTTAATAAGATTAGAATTCTGAGATCCAAGAAAAAATATCAAATTGTCTTCCTATATATCTGATTCAGATTTTATTAAAAGTAAAGTGCTAAAATTATTATTTTAGAAAATGGTCAGTACTACGTTGCACACGACATAACAACCCCAATAAAGAATCATATTACACCCTTAAGTAATTCCACTACACATTCTGTTGTTATACAACAGGTAAGAATGAATAGTGCTTTCATTTAATTTTGTATTCTTTTTTTTGGCTGTAGAAGATATTCAATGAGGAAATGTATTACAAAGGAATATTTTATCATATTTGTCCTTTTGATAATTATAGATGGGCAAGTTTATGTTTTAAATTTTGATAATTACAGATGGGCAAGTTTATATTTATTATAAATTTTGATAATTACAGATGGGCAAGTTTATATTTATTCTAAATTTTGGGATTTTCACATTTCAAATAAAATAGATTTTTTTTTGTTATATCTTGAACAGAGCTTATCTTAAATAATTTTTTAGGCAAAAGTTCTTTAGGCGGCATGTATTCATTTATGCATTCACAGGCCTTTAAGGTGGCCACTTTGGATTCCTAGTTTATAGAAAAATTTTTATTGCAGTAGGGAATGTTATGTAAAAGATTAAGGTTGCCTATTTGAAGTTAAGTTTAAAAGTGTATAAAAGTGAATAAATCTCTACTGATAAGTTTTAATATTTGTAATTGACTGATTGAAGGTCATGATTCTACGTTGATGCTGAGTGTTTTGAGATGATACTTAAATCATTGTGATAGAGAAAAAGGCTTAGCATAGAAAAAGACAAATGGATGGGGAAAGTTCATGATTCTCAAGTGATAAAGAAATAAATTTATTTATTCTTTATTTTTTTTTTATTGATTGAGGTTCATTATTACTATTCAGGTCTTTTCTAATGAGTTTGATTAATTCATCCATCACTATTTGTCGATCTATCTCTCTGTATAACTTTATTCAGTATTTGTTTTTATTTTTTTCTGAAATTTTTCTGAAATGCTTTATTATAAAGATTACAATTTTAGGTCTTTGAAAAATAAATTATCTTTTTGAAATAAATTTGTTATTGTTTTTATTAATTTTATTTTTATTTGAAGTTGAGGGCCATAGTGGACTTCATTTGATGTATGATGAGATTTATCAACAACTTTAGCTTTTGGTTACTGGACCCCAAATATAGTAATTTTTTCACCAAAAATTGATTTTTTTAAATTTTAAATTCCAAATTAATGTTTCTAAGTGTCATTGCAAAATTATATAAAAAATACTATGCAGGCAATATTTTTGGAGACCATGATCAGTGTATATCGAATTGACCAAAATTTCCACTTCTTGAAAGTTCTCAGCAACTATTACTATGTTGTATGGGGCTTCAGGAACAGGTGAGCAGGTCTTTAAGGTAACTGAAATTAATCAGCAAATAACGGGTCTGGGTCTTGGTCAAAATGATGGTAAATTTTGAATGGCAATCAAATTGCATTTTTTTTTTCAATTCAGTTGATTCTGCTATTATATTATTTGAGGACCACATAGCTCATACACCCTATTTTAAATTTGAGGACCACATAGCTCATATACCCTATTCTAAATTTGAGGACCACATAGCTCATACACCCTATTCTAAATTTGAGGACCACATAGCTCATACATCCT
>JAUZNK010050254.1:0-16023 GCA_035046665.1 Euphysa ruthae
TTTGTTTCAACGGTTTGAGGCAATTGAATGTTACATGGATTTTCAAAAATTTTCTGTCAAACTTCTTTTTTAAATACATTTGAGTGTTCATAATTCATGGAGAATATTTCATCTTGTTTATTATGAATGTTATATTTGTTTCTAGTGCTGTTGACGCTGGTATTACTATTTTCCAAGAGATAGGTCTTGATCCAGGAATTGATCACTTGTTAGCTATGGATTGTATTGATCAAGTGAAGGAAGAAGGTGGAAAGGTATTTGGTTGGTTTTTTGCTTGTATCATTCATGTTCAGTGGGCACCATAAAATTTGTATTCTATCTTAACATATTTACTAAGAGTCCATTAATCACAAATTATGTAAATATCTGTGTATAAGCCATTTAAAAGGATCTCAGGTTTTCACCCAAAAAGGAGCCAAATTTAATCTGAAAACGACAATTTTTCTCAAAAATCAAGTTTTATTTCTGCCATAATTTTTCAAAAATTTTGTTTTAATAATTTAGTCTCTCTAGTTGTTTTTCTAGAAATATATAGGTTAATTGGATAATATATGTTTTCTTTTTTTATCAAATTTAGTCTGAAAATGCTTTTTTGATAATTTTTTTAAATTTTGATAATTTTTGTATAGTTAAATTTTACTTTAATCTCTTGTACATGTACAAAAATTTAATCTGTGTTGGCGCCACTTTGATATAGATTACATAATTGTATCTCAGGAGGTCTTGCAACAATCTTGGTTCTTTTATTAACCTCAGTTTAATATATATTATTTGATATTTTTAAATCAGGTTGTTTCATTTGTGTCTTATTGTGGTGGTTTGCCTGCCCCAGAAGATGCTGGAAATCCTCTAAGATACAAATTTAGGTAAGTAAAAATGTTCTTGTTTTGTAAACTAGATAGTGAACTAAATAAGTGAAGTATGTTGTTTTTCAAAAAGAAGAAAAGTTTTTGAAAACATTTTTGCAACATCGATTTTTAACTATTTTTCTTAATTTTTTATTTTTTAAACTCCGAATTTAATGAGTTGTGTGCATATTAGGATTTATTCCTTGTTATTCCAATATTTTTGTGACAGCTTACTATTTTTGTTGATAGTACAATCTAAACTCCCTTGTAAGAGATCCCTTGCATCTTCTGGTTTTTTTTTAAGCTTTGATTCAAGGAAGTGGTTGTGGCATGGCCACAGATGTATTAGTCATACTAAGAAACGATTAGAGTTTGAGACAAATTTGAGGTTTTTCCACAAATTTCTATGTTATGTAGGCATTTCATCAATAAAAAATTTCTTGGAATAAAAAAATTAGACTTTAGACAAGGACTTTTCATCTTTTTTTTCCAGTTAAGTGTTCAGTCATCTTGAGAAACCATCAATTTGAAATCACACAAAAGCCATCATTTAACCCTTTTTGCTATGGGCTTTTCGTTAGATCTTAGTAAAAGAGTAAATATTTGTGAATAAGTTTCAACTTGTTATTTTTTCATTTTAACCTAAGTTTTACTTAAAGAAATCTTCTCTTTAAAATCAGAGTTCTAATAAAAAAAATGTTTAAGTAATTAAGTTTCACCTTTTTTTTTTGAACAAAATGAATAAATTTTGGGACAATTATTATAGGTTAATGAAGTAAATAAGTGATGCCAGAGTTGTGTCTTCACTAAAGAATTTCTTTGAGAAAATGAAAATACTTTTGATGTCAAATTTAAAACTGTGATCAATTTAATTTTCTTTTATTTTAAACTTTATCAAAAGAATTATTACCTTTCCTACTTGCTGATACTCCACTATAATGAGTAATAATTTTCCCTTAATAGCATTGAAAAGTTTTTTCTAGTGGTTAGTTTTTCTACTTAGCTATGTTTGCTGTATTAGTCAAATTTTTTTTAATTTTAAAATTCTAAAGCATTATGTGGATTATTTTTGGAGAATTTGTTGACCCCTGTAATACATAAGAATTGATGTAATAGAAAAATATAATTGTAAGTTTGAATAAAAAAAATTGTGGCAGTTATCTTGATTGAAATTGGGGGAATTTCTGCTGTCAATGTTATGATTTTTTTGACTGCCTGTTATTTCAAGGGCTTGCTGACCATTATTTTGAGGGTTGACTGAGTTATTAGTTTGTATAGTAGTATGTGTCATTGTAGTATGGTATGTATCATTTTGAATGTGTTTTGCAACAATTTGACTATCAAACACACACGTATGTTACCGTCATCTAAATCACTTATCTTGGATAAAGAAAAATATATTGAAAAGTATAAGTCCAAATATTGAACTTTGTGTGATGCCAAAAACCAGGAGGCACATTTTTGATTCATATTGCCTATTTTCAACACCCCTCATTTTTTTGATATTCCGGCCAAATATTTCTTATGGAAAATGACTTTTTGAAATGATTTTTTGATGTACAAAAGCCATTTTTTAATCAAACATTTTTCTTTTTTGCGAATTTATTATTCGATTCTGTAGAAATTTTGTACAATATCAAATATTATTTTTGATTATTGTTACATATTTGCCATTTTAGAAAACATCTGTGTTTTTTGGTTTTTAGTATTTACCCCTGTTGAACAGCTCGTCTTTCGAGGTACAACCAATAAATTTATATTGTGGAACACATTGAAAAGTTTTTATTTTATTTTTTATACTTGTTCATTCAATTTGTTTATTTTGTATATTTTTTTTATTTTCTTATTTTTCATTATTTCTCAACTTATGCTTTAATTTGCAGTTAAATATAATTATAATTGTAAACTTAATAATAAAATTTTACATCTATTGTAATTTTTTTTTTTTTAGTTGGTCTCCACGAGGTGCCCTGTTGACTGCTTTAAATGGTGCTAAATATTTACAAGATGGTGAAGTGAGTAAAGTTGCATAAATAAGGAAATTTAAAATAATTTTAATTTTTATAAAATTACAAATGATTAAAACTTGCCAATTCCTCTTGTTTTGGTTTTTTCACTTGGTGTTTTGTATGAACCAATCTATGTCTCTTTTTGAATTAACCCATGTCTTTATAAATTTACCCTGGTTTTCCCTGGCATTTTTGTTCAGTTGTCTTTTAAAGAAAAATAAGTTTTTCATATTAGAGCTTATAATATTGAGTGGCACATAATAGAATTACTTTTTAATAATTTTTATCTTTTTTTATTTACCTCAGCCTGCTAATATTTGCAAGTCTTATAAATGAGAGGCATATTTGAAAAACAATATGTATGTATATTTTGTAGCTGAAATATTTTAGCAACTAGTTGATATATTCATAAATCAATGCTTATAGGTAGTGGATGTACAACCTGGACATTTATTTGAAAAAAGCCAACCATTAGATCTATTTCCAGGGTTTAACCTGGAAGGGTATCCAAACCGTGATTCCACTATATATATTGAAAAGTATGGTTTAAAAGATGTGCAAACAATGCTTCGAGGAACAATGAGATATAAGGTATGTTAGAGCTGGAGTTTATTGAACACTTTAGTGACTTATTTTTCACACGTGTTGGTTCATCAATTTTTTTCATCATTTTCAAAGATGGCGTTTTGTTTTTTCTGAAAATTTTTATGCTTTGTAAAGGTCCCAAAAATTTAAAACAAAAAAATTATTAAATTTTAAAAGTTGTTTTTTGTTATGCTCAAGAATATCATTAAGACCTAAAATAGTGACTCAAAATTCTTATTTTTCAAAACAGTGTGTGAAGTTGGAGAGTCTTAAAATAAATTCTTTTGCTCACATCATTATCAAAAAGGGAGGCTTTATTACTTTATACAATGTAAGGCATGACTAAATATCAACATTTTTCAAAATTTTGCACTTGAATCTCCTAAACTTTTTTAACATTTTCGAGCTTTGTATGAATTTTTCATTTGTCTGAAAGTTTTTTTTTTATGTCAAAAAGAATTTATTGTACTCCCCATCAACCAGTTCATTTCAAAATTTTTGTTATTTTTTTAACCTTTGTTTCTCTTGGAACCTATTTTTTTATCTTTAGTTCAAAGACAGGCTTTTATGATTTTAAATTCAGGCTCTAAAAACTTCTAGGTCTGTGTGCAGAGTACAAGAGTGTAAATATTATTTCATTTTGGCCTGAAATATAGGTAAGATTTTCAGTCTCGCACGTTGATTATTTCTAAGTTACATGCAAAACATAAATTGTTTATGAAATTTTTTCGGGAAGCAAAGCACCATGTGCTAAAACATTTTCATATTTTTTTCAATGTAATTTTGATTGATCTTATAAGTGTTGAATGGAGTTAGTGATGCTGTAGGTTGTGATAATACTTGCAACCAAAAGCCTGGTCTGAAATCATTGATTCTTGAGCTCTTGGTAAAGGCAAAGGTTGTCGTAAATTCACCAGTGCTAATTCAGTCATGTTTATCCATTTGACACTAATCTAAATATTTTAGGATTTCTCAAGTGTTGTACGAGGACTGCAAAAGCTTGGAATGTTATGTACAGATGCTAAACCTGGCTTTGAAGAAGGTACCAAGACTACATGGGTAAGTGTGATATTCACTTATAGTAGAAGTGCGAGTGTAATAACTAGAGGAATATTGGTTAACTGATACAGTGGAATAAACAGAGGAACATTGTTATACTGATATAACAAAATAACAAATGGAATATTAGTATACTGACACATGTAAATAACCAGAGGAATGCTAGTACCTTTTTTCTGGAAGTCAGCATCTGTCGTCCCAGTATTAAAAAATTCTAAAGAACAATTTGATTCTAGTAATTACCGTCCTATCAATCCTCTTTCAGTTGAAGGTAATGATCTTTGAATCATTGACTAACTCATGTGCATCTCTTCATTTGTTTTCTGATCATCGGTATGGTTTTTGTTTTGGTAGGTCCACTGCTGATGTTCTGACTGACATTTAGCAAGGTGTGGCATACTGAACTTCGCCATAAGATTAAATGATATCTTAGGTGAAGTTTTCGATATCATTATGTCAGACAGAGAAATCAAGGTGGTCCTTGATAGTCACACTTCAAACTGTTACTGTAAATTCACGTGTCCCTTGAGGTTCTGTTCCGGGTCCTGCTCTTTTTCTAATTTTCATTAATGACCTGCCTGATAGCATTGTTTGCAAACTTGATATATATGTGGATACAACTACTTTAATTCATCTTTAGCGAAGACAGACAATGCTTTTGATAAGGTTGAAATGGCAGCTGATTTTGAAGATAATCATCGCACTGTTGTTGATTAGGGTGAGAAATGGTTGGTGTCATTCAATGCTTCATAAACAAAACTTCTTTCTATAAAGCGCTTTAGAACACTTTTCATTCCATTCCTGTTGAATGGTAGTGAACTCACTGAAAATATGCAGCTCCAATTACTAGGCCTAACGTACTCAAATACCTTCTCTTGGAATTCTTACACTTAATCCATTGAAAAATCTGCTACCATGAAGGTTGGATATCTTTTCCCAGTGCATCACATTCTACAACCTGAGAGTATATCTGTAAGGCTACGATTCGACCATGTGTCAAATATTGCTGGCATCTTTGAGCCGGAGCCTCTGCTATATGTCTAAATCTTCTTAACCAAATTTAAAAACTTAGGCTCAACCTTGTTGGTCTATTTCTTGGTTCGAAAATTCAATCTCTTTCCCATCACAGATATGTAGCCTCATCATCACTATTTGGTTTTTTATTTTTTTTGCATTAGTAAAAACTTTATAACTCAGAAGAAAGCCTTTGAATTATTTATGGAAAAAGAGGGCTCCAGTTATTAAATATGGTTGCTAGGGAAACCACTTGTGGTAATAATATTTTTTTGGAAGTATACCAAAGTGATTAAAGCTCAAAATAAAATATAAAATATTTACACTTATTTTTTGTAAATAAAGTGATGATTAGCTAATCAACAAGAATACATGTAATAATACAAAAAAATTAATTTTGAAGATTTACCAACTGTTAAAAGCACATTTGTTAAATTGTTAAAACGAAAAGAATGCATATTACGTGCAATTTAAACTCATACAAAGCCAGTTATGAGAGTGCACTAGTGGTAAAGAACATAACATTAAAAGTAGTTAAGGAGTCATTTGAAAAACAGTTAGAAAACTGTACAAAGGATCAAAGTTACTTAGTTGCTAGAATTTTAAACGCAGTTGGATTGATAGTTGCAAAAAGTGATAATGAACATTATGATTGATATAGCTACATTGATTAAATTTTTTACCAAACTTACGTTTGCATAATATTTTTATCTTATCGCTATTGAGATCCTATTTCTTTAAAAGCTAAAATTTATTAACCGGATGATGAAAATATAATCAAGGGTATAATCCAGTTATTTTTACCATAAAATCAACCATATGCAAGATAATTAAATATAATTCAATGGAATTGAAAGCAAATGCTTTGAAAAACATACAAATAAGTCACTAAAATATCAAATATTTGGAGCATGTTGTAACCAAAAATACTCCAAGTATTCATTTCCTAAAAAGCAATTTTTGCTCTAAAATTCGGAAAGGAAGAAAACTTCAACAAATAGAAATACAATAACAAAAATCTAATCCGTTTTCTTCCTGCCACACTTTTGCTTCGTCCCACCCCTTTCCTTCCTCCCACCCCTCTCCTTCCTCCCACCCCTCTCCGACTTAAAATCTTGGAATAAGCTAAGCAGACAAAAAATAATATTTTTTAAATATCTTTTTGTTATGATAAATTACAGGATTTTTTTTTTATACGATTTATGAGGTTATTAAAATAACGAGGAGAGCACTAACAGCAAAAAACATGCCATTAGAGTGTGACCATCGAATAATAAAAACAATCTAAATATATAATAATTTTAGTATAGTTGATAAATGATAATAACACAAAAAGAAGTAAGAATAATAGTAATAATAACAAATAAAAATAATAATAATTAAAATAATTGAAACTAAAAACAAATTAAAATAAGAGCACAGAGGTTTGAATAATTAAAAAAAGTTATTTTATGTTTATTTAGGATTAAGTTGTTTTAGTTCATTTCTTTTCATTTCTTCAAAAAAATTATTTAGTTAAGATCATTCCATGTTTTTATTGCATTATAAGTCAGCAAAGTTGAGACCATAATAAGAAGTATTAATTCTAAGTAATTGTTTCACATTTATTGATCTTAGGTATTTATCCCCAGATTTGACATCCAAAAGTAAAATTTGAGTGAAATATTGAATTGAATATGTTCTTTTAGAGAGAGAATCTAAACATAATAATGATGTAATTTAGCTAACTTACCTATGACTATTGAATTCAGATTTGAAAATATTTACATTGGTATCCCAATTTAAGTGCTCATTAAAGATAAATCCTAGATATTTTACCTCTTTCTTGGGTTTTATTTGTCAGCCATTAATCCGTAAATTAATATATTTTAAAATTATCTTACATCTTGATCTAAATAGAATTATTTCCGTTTTACTTGCATTAAGAGCAGTTTTATTTGATCTAAGCCAGTCATTTATTAGTTTTAGGTCATAGTTTATGCTTTAATTTTTTTAAAGAGAACTGCTAACATATAATAACTGCTAAAATATATGTTAGTGTCTTCAGCAAACTGATAAGCTGTAGCATGAGTTTGAGCCAAGTTAAAATCATTAATAAAAATCAAGAACAGAAGAGGACCTAATACAGATCATTAAGAAATATTGTTTTCCATCACTTAAATAACTTTGAAAGAGTCTTATTAATTAATTCTTACTCCATAATGTGACGTGTGTTTTATGGTATCAAAAACTATTTGAAGATCAGTGAATACACCACATGTTATGTATTTTTTTATCAATCGCTTTTCAAATTTTTATAAGAACGTGATTTGTTGAATGTCTATTCCTAAATCCAAATTGAAGGTCATATATCCTGTTACCTTTGTTTAAAAAATTATATGTTCGTTCAAGTCTCAAAGATTTTACTTAAGTTAGACAGTGACAAAATAAGTAGCAAAATGGGTAGGTGTCACATGATAGTTTACTATCTTATTTATAAACTGTAATGACTTCAGCAAATTTAAAAAAGAAAATACCATTAGATATTGACATATTGACAAGATCACAAATATAGCATTTGCTATATATTTAAGTAATTTTGTTGGGAAACTGTTAGGACCACTACTTGTGCTTGAATTAAGTATTTTTATACAACTTTTTAAGAAGTTGCTTTATTAAATGCTTTTTTCATTGAGGTGTTTTAAAAAATCATCATATTTTGAGAGCGTTGTGATAATTTATCTCCAATTTTTTCTCAGTAGAAGAAAAAAATTCATTAAACTAATTAGCAATTTCAGTTGGATCTGTTTCAAGATAATGTTTCAAGGGGAGCATGTTCGTGTATTAAGAAAATTTAAAAATCTCTCAAATTAACATCTTTTTTATTTATGGTTAGCTCTATTTCCCAATCAATATCTAATATTTTAAATATTCTTTTTGTTGTCAAATTTAGTGAAGTCTCTATGTTTAGCCTTTGTTATTTTTGAGGTGATATCTTTTTTTTATGATTGCAAAATTAAATGATTAGAAATGTCAATTGTTAAGTTCTCATTTGGCATAGAAAAAAGTTTTGAGTATAATATAAATTAAGATTTTCCTAAACATCAGCATTACTTTCATAGTAAAGGAGGAGGTTAATATTAAATCCATCCATGACAATGGTTTATTCTTTTTTTTTTCATCCAAAAATTTTTTAAGCAGGGAATTTAAGTAAGATTCATCATACGCCGTAGACTTATTGGGGTGTTTGTAAATAAAACTTGTTATGTAATGAAAGGTATTTGTTGACAAAGTCTCAATAAAGACGGACTCTATTTCCTTAGGTTTATAGAGATTAAGATATTTGAAGTATTTATAATTAGTAATGGTTGATGTGTAAATTAAGGCGCCACCAGCTGTAGATTTGGTTGGCATTGATTCACAGTTGTATCGTTTAACGTGGTATCTTTATAAGATACATTTCCTTTTCTAGTTATAGTTTCAGTGATACCTATTATATCAAAAGGACTTTTGCATTGAGATTAAACTGTTTTTAAGTTATCTATGTGATAGGTTAAAGAAGATATATTTAAGGTTAATAGTACGTTGTTAGTTTAGTTTAGTTCTAGGTTGTTTATAT
The DNA here is from genome assembly GCA_035046665.1 of Euphysa ruthae. Lineage (NCBI taxonomy): Eukaryota > Metazoa > Cnidaria > Hydrozoa > Anthoathecata > Corymorphidae > Euphysa > Euphysa ruthae. The sequence goes on from JAUZNK010050254.1 coordinate 9,114, forward strand.
CTTCATTTGGCATATATTTACAATTTATTGTAAGCACATGTTGTAGTTCTTCATCAGTATCTAATTTGTCCTATTTATCCTATCTAATTAGTTTTAGATTTATTTAACATTTCTATTTTCTTTTTGAATTATACCTGGCCTTTTGGATGATACTTTGAAAATTATAAACGGAACTTTTGGAAATCCTGAAATTTTATGGTACATAACTTTTAGAATGACTAATTAATTTTCAGAAAACAGCAGTAGTAATATGATAATGCATTGCTACATGTTCTTTGAAGTTAGATAATGTTGATTTGCAAAAAGATATGGTTTCAGAAAAATGAAACAGCCTCTTTTAAAACAAATATTTTTAAATACTTTTTTTCTGTTTTAGAAATATTGCAATGAATTGTTTTTGAGATTTTCAATTTCATTCCTGGTGAAAGTCTTGTTGTCTTGTCTTTTCCGTTCTTGTTTCTTAAACAAGTTTAGCTTGGTTTGAAAATGATTGTTTGAAATTTTTTTTCAAAAATTAAATTCTAGCAGGAATTATAGATGATTTTGATATCTCAAAGTTTATTGCGATTGGCAATTGAAACGTTATTTTCCACCAGTAAATTGATTAAAATAAACTGTTTTAATAGTTTTTAGATCATATAATAAATCTATTAAGGCCATATTTTAATGCTATTAACAAAATTTCTTGTTTATCAAAAAAAGAAAAAAAAAAAGTGAGAATATAGCAGACATTTTTTGAAAAATTTGCAACTAGAGGTTTCCATTCAAGATCCTGCTTTGGCGGTAGATGCTCAATTTTTTTTTACTAGAGGAATTTTTCTTAACCCTTTGCACGCCATAGGAAAAATTCTAATTTATAAGCTATAGACTGGCCTTTTTTAAGCAAAAAAACCCGAAATCTCTCTTTACACTATTTTTCATAACTTCTGTTGTGTTTAAGTGTAGACTTATCCCACCTCATAAAAATTTATCTTGTAGCAACCTTACCCACTCATTTTGAACAAAATGAATTTATTTATTTTAGAGTAACTTAGTGAATACATTACTAGGAAGTCATTCCCTGCGTGGTGATGATCTCGGTATTATTGTATATGATAAATTTGATAAAGATGATGTTGCTTTCAAAGGAATACAAGAGTAAGTCAATGTTTGTACTCAAGAAAATATTGCTAAACTATTTAAAAACTTTTATGCTGGCAAAAAATTTATTTAGGTGAGATCTGAGCTTTGAATTAAATTTGTTAAGATTTGCTTTTATAATGTAAAAAAAATTATTGTTCATTTTTACAGCAAAAATTAACCGAAGTAAATCTTCAGGGCTAAATTTAGAATTAATTCAATTAGAATCATGCATCACACTTTAGATTGTTGTTAACAAATAAACCATCCCTCTCTTCAACCCTGCAAATAATACTTCTGGTAGTAGTCAGCAGGATTTGTCTTTAAACCAGCACTTGAAATAATTTGGTGATGCCTGTCGGTTTTCGTGATCGGTGAAAGTAAAGAAATATTTGCATTTATACAAAAAATAATAAATGCTAAGCGAAAGGATTGTAATTCTTGATCTTGTAAGACTTTTCTTTAGTTGATATTCATCGTAAAACCAGTCCTCTCATTAAGAATGTAGTGCCTGCTCGACTACCGTGCAGGCAAGTGTTAATAATTTTCATTGACCAGCACAATTTTTTTTTTGTATTTTTATATAGAATATTTTTATTTAAAAACATTGCTGTAACCCCAAACCGGCTTCCCATCAGTCTTTTATGTTTTAATTTCAAAAGGTCAGGATAATTTTGGTAATGAACTGCTCATGGTGTTAAATCATGTTATGTTTATTATTTACGTGATAATTTGACTTTAATTATATTAAAATTATTAGATATATTCAAAGTTTTACCATATATTCTAAGTTTTGCAAAATAATAATTTTTCCCTCGTGTTTTCTTTTTTTACAATGTTTATTTTTTCAGTGTAAATAATAGTTTTTTCTTTGCTCATTTATAGCTTAAAGTTAACTTTTGTGTTCTTGGAAGAGTTGAGTAATAGTTTCAATTAAATATGGCTTATTTTTTTTTAACGTAATTATTATTTAAGGTGAGACCAATTTTGATTCGGTGTTTTATGAATTTTTTGCTGTTCACATTAGGTTTTCCTGTTAAGGGTGATTCGCACTATGTTTCAAAAAAATTTTTTTTCAACAAATACGTTGTCATATGCAGAAAAAATAACCAATGTACGATTTTTAAATACGAGTACAATCCATATTTTGACAATTTATTAATTTTATTAATTCCTGAGAAGAATAAGCTTGGGATTTTCAAATAGCGAACCCCAAACACCAGTACTGAGCTGCAATGCAAATGCTGCATTTCTCAGTTTTAACTTTTGCTTGTCTGCTATGGCCAAAATATTACAATCAACAAATATTTTCTTCAAGAAAATATTTTAATTAACCAATCAATAGTCTTTATTTCACGCTGGTAAAATTTCATAGTGAGAGAAATATATATCATACATTTAAATGCTAATATAAACCAACATTATTTTCAAAACAATATTTTCTACAAACTAATTTAAAACAAAGTATAATAATAATTATAATTATAATAATAATTTTGTCATAGTTTCTCAAAAAACGATTAAAAAGTTTTTAGAAAATAATTTGTTTGCAAATTTCATTTAATCATTGTATGGACAATAGAATAAATTAAAAATAGAAAGAGTAATACATATGTTTTTCAGATAATCAAAACATTAGCTGTGAAGTTAACCGCGTACTTAGATGAAGCAAAAATATCAACCAACTCTTATCATAACTTTATTAAATATAGGTGGTTTGAAACCCATTTATTCTGCACTGTGTTAACCAATCATACTTCTGAGAAATGAGTGGTAATTTTAAATAAAAGTATAGGTGATGGAAAGAAAAACAATAGAACAAAAATAAGATTTAAAATAAACGTACGCAATAATTATTCAATTAAATTAAGATTAAAAACAAAACAATTGTGTTATATACTTTCAGTATATAACACAATTATAACTGTATGTATGTTTATACTTTCAGTATATAACATACATACAGTGTTTAAAACACTTAAAAGATCTACTGAAAATACAAGCAAAAAAAAAAAATATCATATGGCATGGAATATAGTTTAATCTTTTTATAAATTAAGTTGCTTTGATTTTTAAAAATTTCATATTTGCTATCATAAATAACATTACCTTTTGAATTGCTATTAATAACATTCCGCTTAGCAAACATTTTAAGTGACGCTTTTTATTATATGTTTAAAAATCGCTTTAATTTTTTTTATTTTCAAAATATTGATTATTTTCTTAATGAATTAGTTTTTTCTAAATTTTATCAAATTTTATCAAGTAGTAGTCAAGTGGTTGCCTAGCTGAGCAGTTAAGACTGCTTTCTGACACCAATATGTGTGAGTTCGATATTATATAAAAATAACAAAGTGATTCAATTGAAGTTTTAAAGTGGTTTTGACTTTTGAATAATTTATGAATTACTTAGTAAATCAGATGCAAATTAATTTGTTAATTCATTTTGCCGTAATGATCGATCATATTGATTGCATACAATACGTTCCTACACAACAAGAACTACATATAAATGGTAGATTTAATTAAAATTATAACTTAAAAATATAATGTGTATACAATGTACTACTTCGCAAAAAAACCAGTGTACGATACAACAGGTAAAATATGTTGTACGATTACAAGCTCATACGCCAATTTATTTAAAAAATCATCTCGCATAAACGAAATTTCTGGATTGCATAGCTGAGGGAATAGTTGGCTGAAATTACTTAGTGAATTTAATAGTGCATTGAGTTATTTGTCGAGCGTTAAAAGGCAAAAATCTATAGATCTAAAAGCAAAACAATAATTCATAAGTCAAACTTATTAAAAGATGCCCGCTTATGATAGGGCTTGTAAAGTGTATGACCTACTGCTGAGCCACATTCCGATAGAATTAAGTGAAATATGGAACGAAAGCAAGGTTTATTAATATATATTTTTTTGAACAGTTCAATGTTACAAAATACGCTAATATGAACTCCCCCGTTGTTAAAAACCACATTAAGTATAGCTTACAGCGTCACTGAAATTCAGCAGATTTTTAGTATTTTTGGTTTAACCTTCTTTTGTCGTAAGTTTGGATACGAGTTAAATATGTGTAGTTATAAAGTTTGACTCATTTTCTGCCTTTATCTGTATTTCCAGACTTAATGTTGAGTATTTTGGTAGGAGTATGGTTGTTCGCACTCCTCTTTACATGGGGTGTGTGGTAATTTTCTCATAAATCGCATGCCAGCTCATGTGAGGCATGGGTTTGTTTCAAATTTCATCTATTTCCGGATATATCTGGATTTCGGGATATTTCAAAATCTATTAAACCTTTCTGGAAAAAATCCAGATAATTTTCGGATTTTACTTGTAAAATATTGTTTAGCAAACAGTTCATAAACTACCAGTCCTCTTAAAACCAAAAAAACTTCATTACAATGACTTTGTTATTTTCATATAAACAACCATTCTCTCTACTCAATAATTTAAAATTTGAAAAAAATTAAAATTTTGAAAATCGAAAAAATTTAACTCGATAGTGATTTTTAAGCATTTGAATCTCAGAAACCATGCGACTTAAACGTTTAATAAGTGGAGTGTTATTACTAGCGATTTAAAATGTTATGTTGTTTTATGATAGAAAATGTGAAATCTTTAAGAAGATATGTTTTTAGGTATCAACAAAAACTTCCACACCTTAAAAATTATTATTATTATTTTTATTTCAGTTGATCTTTTTAAGTAAGGTTTAAACACCTGGACTATAAGTATTATAAACGTCCTCAGGTTTTTGAAACTTTAGTGATAACAAAGTGCAGAAAAATATTATAAGTATATGGTTAACTTTACCGCTAATGTTTTTAATGTTTTCATTATCTGAAAAATATGTGTACAATTTATTCTACTTTTAATATATGTTATTACTCATGATTTTATGAAATTTGCTCAATGTCACAAATTTTGAATTAGGTAATTAGCAACAAGGTTGTTTGTTCGGGAGAATAAGTAATTGATATTTTATTTTTCTTTATTCATTCATAATACAACTTAAAATATAAACATTTAAGAGCTAAAAGAAAAAACTGTTTTATGCTAGAAAACTAGTATATGGAAAGAAAAAATAGGATTTTCGTCGCATGTGAACCATGTGATAGCTTAGAATGAGAGATTTAGACATATTATTTTCTGCAAAAAAGACGACCAAAATATACATTTACCGACTTTTTTTACTACGATCGGAAAGCGGCAAACAAAGGTGTTTCTAAGGATGGCCCTAGGTTTAATTTTTGAGAGAGTTTACATATTTAATGCATATGTATCCAAGGTTATGACAAAAGTTAAACCACAGATATAAGTAATCATTAACATTTCAAGTAATTGATATTTGTACATAACAGCTAAAAATAAAAAAAAAAGTTTAATAGATTTTGAAATATCCAGAAATCCTTATATATCTGGAAATAGATCATCCTTGATGAAATAGATCATCCTTGATAAAATGTAGGAAGAGTCGAATTTTTATCTTTTATTTATTTTTAGGTTTTGATTTATTCACTTTAGCTTTTCTCAAAAACAAATATCTGCCAATTGCTGATGATCGCTCTGAACTGAAATTTGCTGATTATTACGTAGAAATCCACCAATTTATGATTGCTGATTGGCCGTTATTTTGAACACAGACAAAATTTTACAAAAAAAAACTATTTTTTATGCATAAAAATACATTAATATTAAATGCCAGAACATGAATTAACGTATCTTTTTATTTGTACACTCAGATTTTACACCGGAGAAATCCTTTTTTTTTTTTTTTTTTGACAGAAATTGGCATTGCAAGAAACACTTAAAATTTTATTTGGATTTTTTTTTTTTTTTTTCTTTTTTTTTTTTAAATGAAAGATGCTAGGCACCAAATACCTTTCCGATATTTCTTATTCTTCTAATATATATATAATTGAGCAAATTTCCTGTAAAAAATTTTTTATTGTTTTTGTCTACCAATGAGAAAATCCCTGGTTTATATATAATCATGTAGTTTGTTTATTTAGCCTAAAATTGTTGTCAAATGAAAAAGAGGTTATTGCTAAAGGAACACCCTTAGATACACTTGCTGCGTTTTTATCAAAAGAATTAGTATTTGGTTTGTATTTTCATGCTATATTTTTTGAAGTATGCCTGATTTATCAAGATTACACCCTGAGAAATAAACAGATTTTAGACAAAATTTCAACAAGTTCTATTTAACATTGGTCTTTATTACAGCAACAGACAGAGTTATAAGGTAATTTTCAATGGAATGAAGTTCTTTTACCCTCTGAAAATATTTACAAAGTGATTTTGAGTTGAAAATTGTAAATTTCCACTTTAAAAATTTTTTGTAAGCATTTAGTTTATTATAATAAGTAGCCACAAAAATGGTTGAGTTTTAAGATTATCAAAACATCTTGATCTTCAAATATAATAGAATATTTAGGAACATTAAACATTAAATTCCTAATAAAATAGTTCTGAGGTTTATATCAAAGTCTAAAATTTCTCCTTGAATATAACTTTTGATTAACCTCTTGTGATTTTTGTGTAATGTGAACGGGTAATAAGTCCACTTAACAGGGTGTGCATTATGGTTTACGGTTATGTAAAGACAAACACTACTTAGTTAGTATAATATTGGCTTGTGTAAGGACTCTTATTCTGGATCCAATAACTCAGTTCAAGGTCTGATTTTCCCTAGGTAAGTTAGTGGTAACAGTCACAATAGGTTAATGTAAGAATGCTGCCAGAAATAAATAAGATAATTACACACACACATTTATATATA